>PVKA01003553.1:0-45497 GCA_004027165.1 Ctenomys sociabilis
CAATGTGTGATAGCAAAATCTTGGAAACAACCAAGATGTCCATCACATGAGGAATGGTTGAAAAAGATGTGGTATTTCTATATAATGGAGTATTACTCAGCTATTAAGAATGATAAGTTTGAAGCATTTATACTGAAGTGGATGCCACTTGAACATATACTCATAAGTGAAATAAACCAGACACACATGTGTCAATATCATATAGTCTCCCTAGTATAACAAGCAAAAAGCAGAAATACAAAAGATAACGTACAACAAGTAAAATCAATTGAGTCAGATAAGGCAAAGTGAATGTCATATGGTGCAGGATACTAATCAGCTTTTCTTCTGGATGGTTAACAACCTAAGATCCCAAGTCAGAGTTGGAGAAATAGAAGAGCCACAAGGCCAGCCAACATTTTGGCCCTAGTCTTTCAAGGTCAGCGAAGACTCAGGACATAGGAGAACCTGTACTGCAACATCATTAAACTCAGTTGATCTCCAAATTTTCTGAACAAGGAGATTATGGAGCCTCAGAGGAAAGAGATTGAAGTTCTAAAGTGTGCCTGGGGAGAGTCACATGGAGAGAAAACTCTCTCAAGCTCTCACAGAGAGCAAACTGGTCAAGCATTGGCTGTGACTCATCCACATGGATGACACAGACAAAGGAACTACAGAGTAATGTACAGGACTACAAGATAAACCCTGAGAGGACTTCACTGACCACATAAGAAATATAAAGTTCATGTGTTGGTATATAAGTCTTGATCTACCTATGTCTTAACTATCCAGCAGAAAAGTATAACAATGAAGTATACATCGTGAGACCATAATATTAAGCTGAGCTGTAAATGGCTATGGTTGACAATTTCTTTGAATAACTCACTGTGGTTGTAGAATGCTGGACTGTGTTGGATTGTGGTGTCGAGTTCAAGCACCTAAGGTAGTTGAATGTCAATGGAATGCCCACTTTTGATAAGTGTAGACAAAGGAAGGGTTGTAGAAAGAAAAAATCATGATGTGTGTGTGTAGACAGTACAGTTTTCATAGATTACGCTGTGCTTCTACATAATTCTATGAGAGGCAAGATCTGAACTAATGGTGGTTGGACAGGATATTATGTCGGCTTCTAGTACTACAGTCATCAACTAGGAAAATAATTATTGAATTTTTGATATAATTCAGGTATAAAAAATTAAGATGAGTAGGCAGCTCACTCTTAATTCACTGATAAGAGATATCTGCTAAAATAATATCTGTAAATATAATATCATGTATGCATCTTGTACAATACCAAAATGTTATGAAAACAGTTTGCAATGTATTAATTTATCGAATCTGTGTGGTTAAGATGTCATGAAACTGTCTGATTGACATTTGTACTTCAATAAAATAAAAATAAATAAAAATAAATAAAAAAAAAAGAAAGAAAGAAAGAAACCTTGTCTGTCTGATAGGCCTAATGAAGTGTTTGTGGTCAGGGATAACACTGGCCTTGTTCATTGTACAACTGTCAGTAGTTCTCCTGCTAATAAAGATACCTGCAATAGTGCTGGAGCCTAGATGTACAGAGAACGGTATTCACATTAAGTCCATGATATCTTTGTAAATATTCATTAATATGCATCGTAATGGCAATTGCCAAATGAACACACTGAACTGTCATATGGACAATGTTTATTATAGTTTGCAAAGGAAAACCAATAAACTATTGTATATATTTATGAATTCAGAAATAAATTGCTAAAACCTATGTACTAGCTAACTGTATAGACTGAGCCCAAGTCAAATGATGTAAATTGTTGACTTTCTTTAATTTGTGTTCATCTCTAGTTATTTATTTCATCAATTAAAGCAAGAGGGGAGAGAGTTTGCCTGGGATCAGCAACATTTCAGGGAATGTAGCCAGTCAATCATTAGCATCTTAGCTTTCATTACACAAGGCAGCAGCTGAGAGGGTTTGTTTTGCTGAATTTTATGAATATGTGAAAAGGGACCTGCAGCTTGAAACAGGAAAGCCCAACCTATGCACAACATAAGACACTTCATCTGAGATGTGTTGTCAACACAGCCTCCGGCAGGAGTCCACAGTAGCTGGCTGCAGTGACATTTGGGTGGAAGGCCAGCTTGGCAAAACCAGGCTTGATTTCACATTCCATTTCTCTCTGGGTGGTCCTTGTGTCCAGAAAGGCTAACTTGAATGTCTTTTACACACTAATCATGCTTGTTTGGATTCTTCTGTTATTTGCTATTCCTTTTTCCTCGATGCTATTCATTAACCTAAACCACATTTCTTCTAAAATTCAATTTTGTTTTCTCGAGAAAAGGATCTGTCTGAAAAACCACACAGTTTGAGGCAGATTCTCTGGGCTTGCAACCCTTCCCTCGGTAATGAAGTAATTATATATATTGTTTTCCATTAAAATATTTACTATATTCTAGATGCCTTGTTAAGCAGCTGGGAAAAGAAAAAGATCCCTGTTCTGAACGATGTGGCAAGGTGGCTACAAGAACACTGAGAAAGAAATTTCTTGTATGAGAACAAGGCTTTGGGAAGCTTTACAAGTAGAGGCAGGGGTGATGGGGCGTGTGGTGATGGGGCCTGCAGAGAAGCGTGCTTCGCTCTGGTCTGCAGGACACATCACAGTATGCTCTGCAGAAAGGATCTTCTCCTTCACAAGATTTCCTTTTTATGGACACCCTGAGTGTAGCCATGTCTGCCTGTCTGACCCAGGCAGTCAGCTGTGATTTACACAGTGTTACTAAGCTCATTCAGAATTGGGGCAGACATTTATTTCTCATGAGAATCCAGCAACTCTGAGGGAATTTGTGGGAGGGGTCTCCACCTACCTGAAGACTGAGAGACAGTCCCAAAGTGCTTGGAACATTCTGGCCTTCTCCCTAGGGAGAGAAAGGCTCATGTTCCATGTGGCTGGAAGTGTGAAGTATTTCTCAAGTAACTTTCCAAGACAGCACTGTTTCTGGGTCTACAGTAAATAATTTCCTGTAAAACTGGATATAGACGTAGAAGGAAGTCTGGCTTCCATGGAGGCATCAGGTAGAAGTAAACACTGAAGACACACAGAGATGTGGAGGGAATATTCAGGCACCATCCACCCAGTAGGTGACATCTTGTTGGCCAGGCACTGTGGGACACACATGAAGCATATAAAAATGCATTCTTTGCGTTGCTTTTCAGGTTTCAACACATTAAAATGTTTTTAAAGTCATTATCTCATTCAGCTTAGGCATAGAGATTTTATAGTCTCCTTGTATATTCCAGGAAAATTATATATATATATATATATATATATATATATATATATATATATATATGTGTGTGTGTGTGTGTGTGTGTGTGTGTGTAGGAGGTCATGGCCTCACTACACAGCTCAGGATCATAGTAACCTCCTGTTTTAGCCTCCCCAGCACTGGAATTACAGATGTGCTCCACCTTGCTCAGTCTCAGTCACAGGCTCAGCATGCCTGAGAGTAGGGCCAAATGAGGTTTTATAGAGATCTAGATTATTTTCTCAAATCATACACACTTATTCCCAGAAAGCCCACATCGCTCAATCTCCAGCTCAATGTTCTTTTCCTTAACACGTAGCATCTTAAAATATAAATACAGCAGGAACAGTTCAGTTGGCATTTTTTAGATCCTTTAAGAACGCGTTGACCCAAATACTGTGTAAGAGATAAGGATTACTTAGGAAACCTGGAGAATGCTCTTAATAAAAGAATTCCAGGGCCTGGCCAGATAGCTCAGTAGACTAAAGCACCTGCTTAGGCAGAGTGCACTGGCCAGAGTTTGATCCCAGGCATGCTGTGCTGGCCCGACCTTGGGGTTTGCTGATTTGAGGATTGAGACTAGGCATGGTAGCACATGCCTGTAATCCCAGTACTCAGGGAAAACAGGAGAGTCACTATGAGTCAGATCTACATATTGAGGCCCTGTATAACCTGTACTAAATACAAAAAATAAAACATAAATAAAAAACAAAAGAATTCCACTTACAATTTAGAAAATTATTTTTTCTTAAGACAGTTCCTGATATATGAGGAGCAAGTTATTTATAACTTGTTTGACATTGGAAGAAATGACACTGTAACATGGATTTCATGTTCATTCTCATGAGGGAAGCTGTGGGGCAAAACGCAGAGAAGCCACATGCCCAGTGGTTCAATCCCAAGTTTATTGCATGACTCATAACACAAGTCTTAGCACTGGAGTTCTTTCCTTATGGGAGTTGTGCCCCCTGAATGCCCTAGTTCTATCTTGTAGAGCTTTTCACGTGAAGGCTAGAAAATCATTCTGAAGGAAAAAATAATAGATGGATAGATCATGTTGTCTCTCTATGTGTGCAGGTGTTATGGACATATTGAACACTGGAAGTTTTTAAAGGATCTACTAATCTTTGTCCTTGAAAGGCTTTTACTCTAATTCAAGCCAAGACAAAACTAGAACCAAAATGCACTGCTAATAACTTCAGAAGAAGTTTGAAGTAGTCAGGTCATGATTTGATTGAGCCTAGGGATATAGATAGCAGCCCCATAGACACGGAGCCATTTTTCTAGTAGAAAGGATGCATATAAATGCAAGTTTCTCATGGTATGTTTAAAGTATTACATGAACAGTTTTGCTGGGGTCCAAATCCAAAACCAGCGTCTTCTACTCTGCAAGTTCATTAAGTTCCATGACAGGGAATTTCCCCACATGTGAGATGATCAGGCGCACACATGATCACGTTCTTTCAAGCTCCTAATCTAAAAGATTTTCTGTATGATCTAAGGGATTTACTGTATCCTTTCAGGAACAATAGGCACTGATTTACTGTGAAAGCATATCAAAGCAGAATCTGTGCCACACAGAAGTTATTTGGAATTTTTAGCTCTGATGTTAATTTAGCAAGTTTGTCAACTGCCATATAGAGAAAACTAGCTTTATGGATTTAAAGAGAAAGTTGTCTTTTGCCAGTGTCTTTAGCCTAAGAAGTTAGATCATTGATTTGAGATCTCTCTTCTTTTTTTACCTAATGTTCATATTAATGAATTCCTCTCTAATCACTTTTAGCTGCTTTGTACATATTTTGCTACATAGTATCTTCATTTTCATTCATCTCTAGAAGTATTTTCTGGTTTCATTTCTGACATATTCTTCAATCCATTTAAGATCTCTCTCTAGCATTGAGCTGTATCCCAAGGCTGTCTTTTCTTTCCTTTTTTTAAAATTAGTTTTATTGAGAAACAAATAGCAATGAGACAGTTTCAAAACAAGTTAGTAGGTCAGTTTCAATAATTAATAGATTGCATATTGCTGTCTTCATAGTGATTATCCATAGTACAAGATGCAGATATGACAGTGTCCAAACACTATTAGTACAAATCTTTCTTCTCACTGAATTAAGAGAAAGTAGCTGTATATCTGTCCTATCTTGTATATCCTTCTTTCCTTCCTTCCTTCCTTCCTTCGCCTTCCTATTCTTAATTCTGAGACTGAGACTCCCTAAGTTTCCTATACAGAACTAGAACCTGTGATCCATCCACTTCAGCTGCCCAGAATGTTGGCATTCTAAGCCTGTGCTACTATCCTTGGCTAAGACTCCTTTAGAACTAAGCTATTTAATTTCCCCCTATTGGTGAGTTCCTCAATTATTTTTTCTGTGACTCAATTCAATTTTATTGTACTGTGGTTGAGGGACACAGTATGCATTATCTTTAAAGTTGCTGAAGTTTCCTTTATGGGGTAGTACATGATCTATGCTGACAGTGTTTTGTGTGTAATTTTGGCAAATAGACATTGTACTGTTGGGTCGACTCTGCTTTAGATGTCTGTTAGGTCTCGTTTATGGTATTGCTGAGGTCTTGTATTTCCTTGTTGATCTTATATCTATCTGCCCTAGCCATTATTGAAGTGTGTTACTGAATTTTCCAGCTTTTACTTTTGACTATCTTCTTCTCCTTTAATTTCTCTTAGCTTTCTTTCATGCACTTTTGTGTTCTATTATGAAATACACACATGCTTATCATTGTTAGTTTTATAATTGGCTTTCAAGAGCTATAATTGTCCTCTTTATTTATAATAGATTTGCTTTGCATCCTATTTTATCTGATATCCTTATAGCAACATTAGCATTCATCATATTACTGTTGACATGACATATCTTTGCTACCTTTTTAATTTTTATGCAACTCTGAATCAAAATTGTGTCTCTTACAGATGTTGCATAGTTAGATTCTGTTTTGTTTTATAAATCCAGCGTGCAAAAAATCTTTGCCTTTTCCACAGATTATTTATTTTGTTTATGATTAGTGTTAATGTTCATATGGGTAGATTATATGTGGTACTTCAATTTTTGATTTCATTATAATTCATATTATTTTCTCCTTATTCTTTTATTTCTTTCTTTATACTTATGGATATCACTTAACTTTGCTTTGACTTTTTAATGATATTTTCCACCTTATTTTTTCTTTTAGTATTTGTTCTGAGTTTCGCCAATCAGAATTAGCAGAGCCAGGGAGATGGCTCAGTGAAATAAGCGCTCCCCTGGCAAGTGTAAGGTCCTGAGTTCAATCCTCAGTTCCACCAAAAAAAGAAGAAGAAGAACTAGCTTAAGAATTATGACATCTCAGTTGTAGCATTGTACATAGATGTTTCTATATACCTCTATTTTTTCTTGTTGTCATACAGGTTCAAATATCACAGTCCTAGAATTGCATGGTTGTAGTGCTCATAGGGTTCTCCAGAGCCTGCCCCTGGCTCAGTACTGTTTTGTTCTATTCTTTTCATTGTGCTGTTACTGAAAAATACATGTTCATTATACTTTTTATGTTACAAAACCAAAAATGCTCTGTTTCATTTTACATAATTGTTTTATTAAAATCTGTTAACACAAAAAGAAAAATTCCATTCCTAAACTGTTCTAATAATTAGTTGATGACCTTTGTCAGTGCCCTTTCATGTGCACCTGAGTTGCTCTCTGTGATCACTTGCTTCTAGCCTAAGCACTTCCCTTAAGTCAAGATTATTTGCTCAAATTATTTTACTTTTTATTTATTCAGGAAGCACTGCTTTCCTTTATTCTTTTAAATATAGCTTTGCTGGATATGAGGTTTTTAGTTGGCATTTCTGTGTTTAATTACATTGTCTAAACTCTTTCCTAACAAATGTGTTATGCTATTGTTTACACAAGCAATTTGTGTTGCTTGGTTTGTCCTTCTGGTAAATAGATTACAGTTCCTTGTTTCTCTGCGTGTTTCATACTTTTTCATTTAAAACTAGACATTAGAAAACATATTGTTTACACATCTAGGGACTTATGGCTATCCCCTCCCAGAGGTTTGTTATTATTATTTGCTTGCTTTTGTGACTGAGTGGCTAGATTATTTTAGTGTGGTCCACCCATCCCCTGGACATAAATGCTCTGAGTTGCACAGCTGTGGGTTTTCTCCAAGAGGCCTTGAGTGAGCAAGGATTTGGTGGAGCTGTTTTCTTCTTGCCTTATGGCTTTCATCTGCCAAACTTCACTAATTGCTTGGTTATTTTCCTATTGTCCACAATACCTTACAAAATAGTCCAATCTCCTTTGAAGGACATTTTTGAAGTTAGTTTTGATTTTTAAGTTTGTTTGTTTTAACCAGGCCTAGTTCCTCCCAGTGACCTTACTCCAGAGTTCTCTCTTCCAAAGTAGCCTGCATAAAATTTAACCTGTATCTTGGATATTTCTCTCATTTGCTCTCATTATAATATCTCTGGATCTTTTTTTTTTTCATTTATGTATTTGGTACAGGGTCTCACTATGCAGCTTGGACTCTTAATGATCCTCTTATTTTCAGCCTCCCTAGTTCTGTGATTACAGGCATGAGCCACCACACCCAGACTCAGTGGCCAGCTCAGCACTACTGTGGGGCAGGATGTGCATGACATGCAGGACCAGGGATCAAACACTGTGCTTACCAAAGCAAGTCCTTAGTCTGCTGAGCTGTTTCACTGCCCCTATATCTGGTTCTTGAGAGCTCCCCTAGGCTGGAACTTCTCCAAAGTGTGACACAGATGAGGTTAGTCCATTTGAGACAAGGTGAGATGCTCTCTGGTTTTGACACACTCATCTACTTCCCCGACCCTGAGTTCTGGATGTGCAAATGTCCATAATGGCAAAGTTCTCCCTGAAAGACATTACACCTCCAGATGCTGAGCACTAGGTGGAGGGGAGGCGTGGGGAACATCTTGAGGTCCTCTTGATTTTCTTATCTATGTGATGATCATACCTTGAGAGCCAGGAAAAGGATGACTAGGGCCCATAATCTCAGCTTCCCATACCCAAAGCTCAACTTTGCCCCTTAAATGGGACCCGGGCCTGTGGAGGGATTCTCTCATTTCTTGCTCTCATGCAGGGTGTGGCTTTAGGACTAGGGAGTTGTGGAAGGAACAGTAATTCTCCCAGCCTAACCTTCCCAGGAGGAAAGGCCTTCAAACTGCAACAAAAGAGAGGAGAGCTTTATGTTCTTAAATATAAAAATCAGAAGGGAGACTATACCTTGTTGATCAGAGACAGAAAAGCAAATAGTTTTGGTCCACAAACCACAGGTCTCTTCCTTATTTATTATATTTTCTTAGCACTTTCTTTAACAAATATGTAATCATTTGCTGTTTTTCCTTTAAACATTTCTCAGAGTTTTAAATCACATTGGTTTCTTAATCTGGATCTCTTCAATTGATCCTGTAAGCAGTCAATTTCTGTTGCACTAGTGATGTACTGGTTCATTAATTTTATTCTCTATATCTTTTTACATCTACTTGTATATATAACATACATAATCTATCTGTCTGTATGTATGTAGGTATAACTTACACAGTGTTGGGCAGCAGTGGCAGCAGTCATTTAACATTTTTCATCATCTCATTTTCTTCATGGAGAAGTTTAAATGGTAACTCAGAATCATCCATCCATTGCCACTGTTCCTTTTAACTCAGAGTATAAGGAAAATTGATTAGGAAGGAAATTATTATTCTCCTGAGGGTGTGGCTGTAACAAGTGATATGTGTGAATGCTTCTTTTTTAATCACTGTTTCTGCCCATACTCTTGGACTCCTACCTGTGCATGTGTTCCCCTTCAAACCTCACTCATAGCGCTGCCGATTCTGAGCTCAACTATGCTGAGCAAGACACCACTTTGACATTCAGTGGCCCAGGGCTGCCTTTCTCCTTGACAGAATTATGTAAGTCAACTACATGGGGTTTTGACTGTTGATATAGCTCCAAAGCAGATGGTGAATTCTCACCTCAATGGGCAGAAGGGCACCCAAACCACTTAGCAGTATTTATATGATGAATTGTAGCTGCTTGCACTCCTGCATCTGCAAGAGCACAGGACTTACATTCAGGATGCCTTAACCTAGTGGTGGAAGATAACAAGTTCAAGAGTAAAGCAAAAGCTTGTGTTTCTGTTTCTGAGGTAAATGAAAATGAGCCTAGTAGTCATATAAGAAAGACTCAATTAATAGAAATTTTCTCAAACAGGAGATCCGTAATTGTTTCATTTTCCTCCCAACTATTTTATTTTTAACACTCTTTAGACCATGTGGCATGATTTCATTTTGGTTCTGTTCACCAAAGTTCTCCCATCTTTGGTTTTTCATTTATTATTGTTTTCTATTGGGAATTAGTTCAGTATAGCATTAATAACTGCTATGGACTTTAGAGAATTACTCACAAGATCCATGTTTTAATCCATGTACTGAAATTTTCATTTCACACCTATGAAGAGACAGCTACAGCTTTTACATAACATTGTGGAATCTAGCAAGAATATTTTTGCAATAACTGTTTGCCTGAATGCCATGCACATGTAGACATTGCTGTTCTTCATAAACAAAGAAAAATAAACCTGATTATACTTCACATCATTCTCCATGTTTAATTATAAAAAGCATAAATGAAGTTCATTGTCAATGCAGTCAATCTTCAGTAAAGTCATGTATGATACCTCCATTTTTTTATTATTTTTATTTTTTATTTTTTGCAGTACCAGGGATTGAACTCAGGACCTTGTTCTTGCCAGGCAAGTGCTTATTCAACTGAGCTATCTTCCCGGATCTAATACCTCTATGGAGATTCATTTGGGGCTCTGGTACTTAACCTGAAGAGATAAGATTATGTGCAACATTTATGATTTAGTTTAAAGATGAAGGTATGAGTTGATTTTAAGTAAGAGTCTGCTCATGCCTGAAATTAGTAAGGCCCATAATTTGGAAGTTCCCATCAGATTTATATATTTGTACTTTATCTTGCTGGATAACATCTAAGAGGACATGCAGGAACTCCAGAAAGGGCTAATACAAAGTTCCCACCACCCACAGAAAACGCATACATCATAATGGCTGGGGTTTTCCATATGAAGCTTCAGAGACAGTGTTTTGGTAAATTATTTTTATCACATAATTTTGGTAAAAATGAGGTTTAAGAGGCTGGGGAGATGGCTCAGTAGAATAAAGCCCTTCCATGGCAAGTGCAAGGGCCTGAGTTCAATCCCTGGTTCTGAAAAAAAAAAAAAAAAAAAGAGGTTTAATAATGCTAAAACTTTTTTTGATTGAAAAGCAAAAGTTACTGGGAAAAATGGGGTTCATCTTCAATAGCTGTCTTAAGCAATTTTGTTTGGCTGTGTGTTGTCTTGACGAATATAGAAAAAGAGCATGAGTCAGGTGCTGCCATGCACAGCATCGCAAGATTCTGTTGTCTTTTGGTGACGCAGCCCAGCTTCCTACTGTATTGTGGGACTCGTTGCACGTAGTAACACTTCTCTCATCATTCCTTAGGGCCGGTTAGTCACAGAGCTTTTGAGTTGAGAAGCTGCAATACATTATTCTCTTCCAACTATGTCCATGCTCACAAGAAAATCACTTAGTATATTTTTTTACCTGAAAATATTGCCATACTTTCTTCACTCTTCTCAAAAGCCTCCTCTAAATTCCGCATTTTCTGTTTACCTTGACAATCTATACAAAAAAAGAGTACAAGGGAGACTGTTTAAATATCATGAGGAAATAAAAGTAAATTCTTAGAGCAAATCACTAAATGAGTTGTGATATATGTACTTACTTAGATAAAAGGCTGTTAGTGATCCATGTTTTGAGTGTTATATGGGCAAGGAGAAGGCTAAATCTTAGCTATGTTGTGTTTTTTAAGAAAGGCTAGTACTCTTGTTTTCTAAAGCTTTGAGACCAGTGGGAGATACCAAGAGCAGACAAGTAAACAACTGTGAGCATAACAATTATTTATTTTTATTTATTTATTTATTTATTTTGATGTAACCAGGGATCGAACTCAGGCCCTTGATCTTGCCAAGGAAGCACTTGTTCTACTGGGCCATCTCCCCGGCCTGACAATTATGATGAAAGAATAAAATTAGTGTGTGCTGATTGTTGAAAAACTTTAAGTATACTTGTACTCATTTATATAAAGTAAAAAATGTCCACAAATGTACCACAAAGAGGTGATTGTAATGCTTTTGTTCCCCAAACCCAGGACAAATACCAAGTTCTGCATGAATATACTCTGGTCAGCAGTTACTCAAATCCAAAGTAACTGCTGCGCACCCACATCAGACTGAATGTAACTGTGCAGAATATGAACAGGAGGTATTTGTATCAATCCATTTTATGTTTTCCTATATTGTCTCGTTTTTAGATGAAATATTCTGTTACTTTATAATTAAAGTATTTAAATTTTTTAAACATATAACTAGTAGAGAAAACATTCACTTATTTATGCAACATCCAATTTTAACAAGTCTTAAGAACTTTTAAAAATGAGCCAAGGAGATAGCTCAGTAGAATAAGCGCTTGCCCGGCAAGCGCAGGGTCCGGAGTTCAATCTCCTGTACCAGAAAAGAAAGAAAGAAAGAAAGAAAGAAAGAAAGAAAGAAAGAAAGAAAGAAAGAAAGGAAGGAAGGAAGGAAGGAAGGAAGGAAGGAAGGAAGGAAGGAAGGAAGGAAGGAAGGAAGAAGGAAGGAAGGAAAAAAGAAAGAGTGACAAATATAACCAAAGCTCCATTCTTTGTACTCCCTCTCCTTTCTAGGACAATCATTAGTGTAAAGATGTGCTAACTGTATGTTCTAACAAAGAGGACTTTAGAAAACAGCATATAGCACAAGTGCAAAAGCCTGAATCACCAAAAATAAATAATGAAATAAAAGAAAAGAATAAATCAGGTAACAATATGTAATGAAGAGTAATTGTATGGAACATGAAAGAAACATCAAATTTGCAAAAGCCTTTGCTGAATGAAATGGTCAGTGTAATCTTAAGAAATTACATAAACCACTGTTGGTAAGCTCAAAACAGGAAGTCTGAAACTTTAAATATTTTCTTCAAGCTTGTCAAAACTTCTCTGCTGACTAACTGAATTTGAAAAATAAAGAAAAACAAGCAATAAAACATTCTTTCATTGCACATATTCTGGATTCAAAGTAAACAAAGCAAAACTACTTTGAAGAAATTTCACATCCATAATTCCAATGTTTTCTAATAAAATTTTCATATTTTTTTTCAAATGTCTAGTATGAATAAAGGATTGTACCAATATCAGGAACATAAAGAAGTGAGTAGAAAGTTATCTTTTCATTGAGAAGCTCACCATCTAGGTAGTAACACTTGTCAATGGCATGCTGTCTTTTCTGTTTCATGTATTTCTACTGCCCAGAGAACTGCATGGCATATAGTAAAACATGTGTAATAAATTAATAAATGTTTAATGAATTTCTTCTCGGGAAGAAAGAAGTGACCTGATTTATAGCATTTTTCCAATTCCATGGTGTAAATATTTTTATCATGACTGATTTCAAACAAATGGCATTTGGGTACTGAATGTGGCACTGGAAAACAAGCCACACAGACCAGACAGTCTGCTCTAGCGCTGAACAAGTTCATGTTCTATGGATACATAACTGCTGCAAAGGAATTTTATTTAGCATGTGATGGGGCACAGAGAGACGAGCAGGTTTACTGGATCAGGACTTCTCTCCCAAGAAATCTTCTCTAAGGTGATGGTGTGTGACTTGTTTCTGAGGGTTATGTGAGTCCTCATTATAGCAATAAAACCAAAGTGTGACGTGGTAGGAGTGGGCAAAGGATGCAACCCACAGTCTGCAGCACTGCTCTCAAATAAGAATCGCTATGCAAATGTCAGATATGTCAGCATTGCTGAGGTCCTGCAGTGGTGTAAGAGCCAGCTCTCTAGACAAAGGGAACAGAAAGGGAAAGACAAGGAGGAGGGCAGATGCTGCATAGTTAAGGGCAAGGAGATAATGTGGCTAAGTGTGACCGAGCCTTAGAGTTCAGAAGGGGAAACAAGGAAAGTTAGGTGAAGAAAGGGGAGCTGGACAAATAAAGAACACAGGCATTTTACTGAAGCTTAGTGAGATAACCTGAAGAGTGTAGAAATCATTTGTTAGATGACTGATTCCCTTGAAATCTCTTTTCATCCTTGATGTGGGGGATGTATTCGAAAGAGATGGCACAACAGGGAAGCTGCCCATCGGAGGTGACTGCAACACTCTGGCTCCACATTTTACAGCTATGACCCAGGAAACTCTAGCAGAGCAATTGTAGGGTTTTGAGAAGAGCTTGTGGAAGTATGTGTAGTCACAGGATGGAGGGGAAGAGAATTTTCTGGTTATATGTGAGAAGGGCAATATACTGTACTTCTTATATAATTCCCCTTCAAAGGATTACTGGGGTGTGTTTAATCTCATGTTACCTGAAATTTATAGAAACTGCTGGTGTTATAGAAGTCCCTTTTTCATAAAGTGTTTATAGATGAGTTATCCTATATGAGAATAACTTATTTTTCTTAATTTTATCTTTTCTCATTGAATGGCATCATTATTACTTCTGATAATTTATTTAATGACCAGGTGGGAGTGGTGGTGCACATCTGTAATCCCAGCACTTTGGAGGCTGAGGCAGGAGGATTGTTGTGAGATCCAGACCAGCCTGGGCTACAAAGTGAGTTCAAAGTCAGTCTGAACTGTATGGAAAGACCCTGTCTCAAAAAATATATATTGAATAAAGATTATAGCTGAGAACATCTCCTGAAGGAATTTTCCTTTAGGAATTTTTTTTCTAGTACTGGAGATCAAACTCGGGACTTTTTTTTGTGGGGGGTATGATCTTCATTGAACTTACCCACCTGAGTGGAAATAAGGTCTGCACAAAACTAAATGTTTGTTCCTATGACTTCTGCATCACAATTAAAATCCAAGCATTTATAAAAACAGTCAGCTGAATCAAAACCCACTACCTCAGAATCAATAGCTTCCTTGAAACAACAGTAACACTTAAATATGGTCAAGACTCAAATGCAGAAATTTGGTTGGTTGAAAGATGATTAAACTTGCACCTTGCTGAAACAGAATTACAAAAAAGGCAAAACTTTTTCACAGAGATACACTCCACTGGAATTACTAACACTAGACATACGTTAAAGAGTATTAGAGTCCTGAGAAAACCAGGAATGCAGGCATCCTTTACAGTCTTCTGTTGTCCTTTGTTCCCAATCAGAGACTTGTGGATATGTGGGATGACACCAACTCCTGCAACTGTAGCTTTGATGAGTGAGTCCAATTCTTCATCCCCACGAACAACAAGTGTCAGGGGCCAAGAGGTGATGCGCTTCACATTCAGGCTTCTGGATGCATTTCCTGCTAGCTCCCGCACCTCCGCCATGAGATGCTCCAGGATGGCCATGCTTAACGCTGTGGCCATGGAGCCCACGCACCCATGGCTGGTCATACTGGAATTTAGGTGTCGATGGATGAGGCCAATGGGAAACTGCAGGCTGGCCATTTGCGAGTGAGAAACCACCATTGTTTTGGACTTTCTGGACTCCTTCCCAGCCCTCTCTCCAGTCACTTGCAATTCCACTGAGGCACAAGCATGCAGGCAGTGAACAGCCTCCATCAAATTATGTTAGTTATATACAAAAAGTGATACCTAACACTAAATGCTATCTACAGACAGGATATACATACAGCTATTGGATTGGGAATTAGACAGTCATTAGCATGTTCTGCTAAGTGGTCTCCGTGTAGTACTGGGGCCAGAAAGTATTGCTTAGGAGAACAGAACTTACATACTAGTGTTTTTGTCCTGTTCTCCTGTAAGATGCTCTCAATTGCTTGTTCTTAAGCTGTAAATTACCTAGAGCACTGGTTTGATCTCTCAAGTAGTATTATTCATAGCAACAGTGTAAAGCACCTTGAACTTGAAGCTAACTTAAGCAATGACAGGCACTGTGGGACTCAGATTTAGTAAATCCAAATACTCATTTCCTCACTTGTGTGAATTTAAGTGAGTTTCTAAACTCCAAATATCCACCTCCTCTTTTATAGACTAGAGTGCTTGTAGTGACCCTTGAAAATAAATATGAGAATTAAATCAACTAGCAATATTTATGAAAGCTGACATAATTGGAGGGTAGCTTATAAAAAGGAAATTTTAGCTTAATGTGCACAGGTTAACTTCTTTGTGTGGGATAATTTTTCTGGAAGTATCATTTATATTCCAATAAAGCAAACAAATACTTATTAAGCATGTATTTACAAAATACCTGACTGCATACTGATTAGTCATAAACATGTATTTATACTTATTATGCAGTTCAATTAGTTGGTAAGTATTTATAGTCTAAGAAATATTATATTAATTATGTGACAGTAATTTTCATGCTGATAAGGAAAATAATAAAAATATTTATTTCTTTAAAGGACTGATTTGTGTTAAGAGAATTCTTTCAAAAGGTCAACATGAGTAACAAAATAATTATGACTATATATATATGGGTTAATAAAACCTACAAGCTGAAATAGATACAGTAATCATGTCTTAGAACTTATCCATCCAAAGGAATGCTGATTTCTCTTTAGCTATGTGAATGGCTGGTCACTAAGGGAGGTATTTTGTGCAGCATCTCGGAACTCAGCAGATGTGCTAACTTCAAGATGAATAATGCCAGCTAGAACTGACAAAATAAAGGATTTGTACTTTCAGATCTCTGGCCATCCTTGACCCACTACATAAGTATTTGCATTACACATTCCATGAAAGAAAAGCTCAGCGTCTGGAACGTCCATCAGTGACAGTCATCCTGGCAGGCCTTTGGGACGAGGGAAGCCACGTGTCTTACAGTCATGGTTTGAAGCAGAACATGAGCACTGACCCGCCAACAGCACAGTGGCTGGTGCGTAGCTCCAGCAGACCATGCTTGCTCAGCCAGAAACTGTCTGAATCGGTCTTCTAGTAACCCGGCCGGCCAAATGGCTCAGCGGATTAAAGCGCTTGCTCAGGCAAATTCAGGGACCTTGGGTTCAATCCCTGGACCTGCTGTGCCCACCCTGCTCCCAGGCGAGTGGTATTGAGACTGTCTTTGGTGGCATGTGCCTCTAATCCCAGCATTTGGGAGTCTATAAACAGGAGCATCACTACAGGTACGATCTACACAGTGAGACCTGTACACCCTGTAGTACCTGTCCTAAATATTAAAACAAACAAACAAGCAAACAAAAATCTTCTAATACCTGACCCATTTCCACCCATGCCCAGAATAAGATCACACCCAACTGGAAATACTAACAAGCCAACTAGAAAAAGAAGGTTAAAGACAACATTTACTTTCAGTTTAAAAGTGGTTGGCTCTGACAGATGAGGCTGATCGTCCTTAGATGGATCCTTCCTATGACTTGACAAAATATTCCACTGTACTATTTTCAATGATTCCAAGGCCTTCAGGTTTTTGCAGCTCAAAACCACTGGTCGTGCCATCCTTCTCCAAATTTCTGTCCTTTCCCCCCCACATTATTCATTTTATCTCCCTTCTGTAGCATCCAGTCAGCAAATTATGTTCTTTTCTTCTTTCTTAAAGAAAAACACAAAACCCACATAAAATTTCAGCTACTCTTATAATTCTGTGTTCTCATTATAATAAAGGTACCCAAAAGTAGTATCTGTGCTTACTGCTTCTACATTCTGTCTCTCTTATGACTTCTTTTTCACTTTGACAGTTCTCAAGTCAGCTTTAGTTTCCAGTATTCCATTGAAACTTCTCTGTGCAGAACCCACACATTGCCAAGGCCAGTGGAAAATTTTCCTTCTCATTTTACTCAGCTTATTACAAGCATTTGACATAATTAGCCGCTTTTTATTTCATTTAATTTTTTCAACCACTCTTTGGACAGAGGATGAATATCTAGAATACATGAAGAACTCCAAAATCAGCCCCCTTCAAATAAAAAAAAAAACAATCTAAAACAGGCAACTGAGATGGGCAGATGCTCCGAAAGAAGCATCACTTGTCAGTACGTACAAAACAACTCAGCAATGGTCGCCATAGAGAAATGCAAGAACAAAACTACACTGAGACCCCGTCATATTCCAGAAATATGAAAACTGAAAAAGTATGAAGATTTACTGAGTAATTGACTGTAGAGTGTAAAATATAGGGAGGCAGGATGTCGGCAAGAGAGTTTGCAGGCAGAGCTGGGTATGCGGCAGAGGTGAGAAATTCAAACAATAGCTAGTTTCGTGACAATCAGTTGATCTCTCTGGGATATATTTACTGTAACATAACCACTAAAACCCAAAAGGAAATTTCCAATAAGTAATTGACCATATAAGTCCAGAGATCAGAAAAGATGTGGAAATGTGGATCTAGATTCACTTCTCTGCATGTGATAACTATTTTTTCCAATTAAAGAGGCAATTTTTTTCTGTCCAGCATATATTATTGACCCCTTTCTTGAAAGTTAGGTGAGTGGTTTTCCATCTCCTATGCTGTTTCACTTGTCATTTCATCTGTTCGTGTAGCAGAGCCATACCATTTTTGCTACCATAGTTTTGTAGTGTAAAATGAACTCTGGGATTGAAATGCTTCTTACTTTGCTTTTGTTGATCATGGTTTTAGTGGCTATTCTGGGTCTCTTTTCATTCCATATAAATTTAGAAAAATAGTTTCTAATTCTGTGAAGAATTCTATCATTTGAATTGGAATTACATTAGATCCATATATTATTTTGTTAAGTTGGCAATGTTGGCCGTATTAGTTCTACCTGTCCAAGAACAGGAGGTATTCTTCCATTTTCTTTTCCTTTTTTTTTTTTTTTTTTTTTTTTTTTTTTTTTTTTTTTTTTTTTGGTGGAACCGGGGATGGAACTGAGACCTTTGCACTTGCCAGGGAAGTACTTATTCTACTGAGCCATCTCCCCAGTCCCCTTCACCTTTTTCTTAAAGATGTTTTTGTTCTTTATTTTTATTTTTGGTACTAGAAATTAAACTCACAACCTTGTGCTTGCCAGGCAGCTACTTAGGCCACTGTGCTATCTCTGTGGCCCTCTTTCATTTTCCAGTGTGCTCTTTTGATCTGTTTTTACCGTAGCAGTATAGTTTTTCTTATGGAGAAGTTTTACTTCTTTGGGTAGTTTAATTTATAGGTACTTAGTTTATTTTGAAGCCATTATGAATGGGAGTTTTTATGATTTGTTTCTCAGTGAGTTTTTTCTTTGTGGATAGGATAACTATTAATTTTTATGAGTGTATTGTGTATCTTGCCATTTTGGTGAACTTGTTAATACTGCAAAGAGAGTTGTGATGGAGGTTTTGGGGATCTTCAGAGTAAACAATTGTGTCACCTGCACATATCTTAATAAAGTCAGCCTGTTTCTTTCTCTTGCCTGAGTACTGTGGCTAAAGTTTCCAAGTCTATATTGAACATGAGAAAAGAGAGTGAATGCCCTTGTCTCATCCCTGAGTTTAGTGGGAATGATTTCAGATTTTCTTCATTTGTGTGCAGTGTTTCTAGAAGGTTTGTCATAAATGGATTTATCAGTTCGAAGTAAGGTCCTTCTATACCTACTTCCATTAGGTTTTTATCTTTAGTGAATGTTGGATGGTGTCAAAAGATTTCTCTGCATCTACTGAAATGAGCATGCTCATCTTTACATCTGTTTACATTGTGTATCATATTTATTGATTTCCATATATTGAATCATTCTTACATCTCTTGGTCATGATATGTGATGTTCTTTTTCTTTGAAAGTATCTTATTGCTGATTTTTATACTTATGTTCATTAAGGAAATTGGCATGAATTGCCAAAACTGAATCAAGAAGATTACATACTGTGAATAGTTCAATAGCAGGCAGTGCACTAGAGGCACTCATTAAAATTCTACCAACTGATAAAGTAAAATACTGATGAATTCATCACCCAATTGTAACATAAATTTAAGGTGGAATTAATCTCAGTACTTCTCATAATCTTTCATGAAACTGATGGAGTATTTGGGTTTTACTCTATATAAAATCCTGTTATCTGGAAACATGAGCAATTTGACTCTCTCCTTCAGAGTTTGAATGTTATTTCTTTTCCCTGATTTTTCTTGCTAAGACTTCCACTGTCTTATTAAATAAGATTAGCAAAAGAGGACATCCTATTTTTGAATATAAGTAGTCACATTTGACTATCAAATTGAACAGCACAACTGTGGATCAAAGGGACAGATGACTGCTTGCTTACACAACATCAATTAGGTCTTTTCTAGTAAATACAAGTGAACCTAAGTTTCTGGACTCCATTGTCCTAGTTTTTGTAGCCTGTATGTAGTTAGACCATCCTCACAACACAAAAATAGAAAATACAAAACACATCTTTTAAAATGTGTTCAAGGCAAAAGCCCAATTCTCTAGCACAGGAAGGATGCTGCTGGCAGGAGGCAACCTGGCAAGAGAGGAGCTGCCAAGAAAATGCAAATATAATTGCTTTCACCAGAGCCAGTCAGAAAAGCCATGGGCTTTTGTATATTTCTGCCTAATTATACACTACTTTCCTTTCTCTATGAATGCTTCTGATTTGAGTTCCTGGATATGCACACTTTCATGCAGAAACCAAAGAGGAAACACATACACACACACACAAACACACACACACACAGACACAATTATTTAATATTCCCACTAGAATAGCAAATAGTTTATGCAGTTTCACACAATAAGATTAATATGCACAACTCTTATAAATAAAGGGTGTAATAATTATACTGCAAATAGCTCAACTTCCTTGATTAAAAAATAAATGTTTAAAAGTAATATTCTTTAGAATGTATAAGAAAAAAGAAAAAATCCCTCTATATAGCTTACTTTCATATAGAACAATAATAGGCAGCAAAAAGAAAGGATATGAGGTTTTCTTAAATCATCCATTCTATCCAACTTATAACCCAATCTATCTTATGAGGAAACACATCAGAGGATGTTCTAGAGTGGTGGGGAAAATATGTCAGATCTCCTAATTTTCCCCTATAGAATGAAATTAACCTATTTTACCAAATGACTGTTTTAAGTAGATCAGAATTCCATAACCTCTGCCATGTTGACTATTTGGGCCAGATACTTCTTTGTTATATGATACAATCTTGTGCACTATAAGATGTTTAATAGTATCCTTATTTTCCAATGAATAGATGCCAGTAACAACCTCCCCATGTCCCCAGAAGTATCTCCAGACCTTATTCAATCTTCTTTGTAGTATCAGAGTCATCCCAGGTTGTAGATCAGGAAAGCAGAACACTATCTAGTATATCACACTCTGCTCTTTCCTGAATATTCCTGGATCTTGACCTTTTAAACTTAACACTAAGAAATTTTCTTGGACCTGAAAGCATTTTTAATTGATTGACCTTGGTATTTTCTCAAATTTTACACGTGTCTGCTGATGTGTCTACTTCTGACTGAACACATTTGTCTCAGTCTCTAGCCAGCGTTTAGACTGTGGGGCCTATTCCTATGATTAACTCTCAAAGTGTGCCTCTACTCAATATATTTGAGGTGTGAAAAAGAGGTTATCCAACCATCTGGGAAAAAAAAAAACCATTGAATTTTTGTTGACTCCATTTCTACTTCCAGTTTGAATAATATCTTATGGTTTCTACGTCTTCTTATATGAATTAAACAAATACTTCATACTTCAGTTTGCTTTCCTTCAAATACAAATGCTGATTTTCCCCCTAAATGTGTCAAAGGTTTGCACAGTTTCAAATAAGATGGTTAGAGACCTGGGGAGATAACTCAGTGGCCTAGTCACCTGCCTGTCAAGTGCAAAGACCCAAGTTCTATCCCTATTACCACATGTTGCATTGGCAGTAGGCACAGAGCTGGTCAGCAAAGCTGGGCACGGTGGCAAACCCCTGTAATCCCAATGTTGGGGAGATGCGACAGGAAGATCACCAGAAGTCCAAGATGCATGGTGAGACCCTGTACCAAATAAATAAATAAGATATCTACTACTAAATTACTTTGAAAAATAAAACCCTTTTTCCACAATTAGAGATTATGACAATATTAACAATATTCCTCATTAGATGCAAGCCGACAGCAAGTTATAGAAAGTAAATGTAATTTTCAAACATACTCTCCGTCTTTTGGGCATGTATTTGAAGGTGAGCAGGAGCTGGCACCCATACTTTCTCACACAGGAAGAATGTGCAGAATGGGGATTTAAGGTATCTCTTACTATCTTAGCAGCAGCAACTTTGTCTTGCAAAACTCAGTCACAAAATATGTAAGACTCAAAGGAGTCTTATGTATTGCCTGAGGAGAAAATATTTTGCACACTCACTTAGCTCCCCTCACAACTAATAAGTCCCATACTCGAAGATGGAGTTTAAGTGACTGAAAATCCATCAGTTCTGTTTTGTTAATCTCTTCAGTTCTTTAAGGAGAAATGCTCCAGTTTTAAATTCTGCAGTTTAACAACACTCACTAGATACGCCAGAGGGCGCAATTTGGCATGTGGTTATGAGTAGCTTTGGAGTAGCTACTTCCTCCCCCCAACTTCATGCAAATTCTCTAGGCCCCAGTGGCTGTGTGTGTGTCTGTGTGTGTGTGTGTGTGTGTGTGTTTGTGTATACATTCAAAATAAGGATTCTTTCAGACATTTTGGGACTGTACAAACCCAAAGTTTAGGCATTCCTAGAACATATTTATGATTTTGCAAAGAAGACAGAGAGAATTGGCTGTTTTTAAAGGTCTTTGTTTCCATGAACAGTGTTTGAGCAGTACCACCTAGAACCTCTGCACACAAGAAGTAGGATCATATTTGTGTCACATCGTGAGTCGGAGCAGATACTACAAGCCGGCAAAATAACTTTGCCAAAGCTTGTCTGCACACACCCAGAGACCTGTTCCTACTAGAGGCTCTGATCCTTGCCTTCTTTTACCCAACTTGGAAAGGAAGAGAGTGTTTGCATAATATTCAGATGCATCATTCTTCAGAATGTGAACACTTAAGATAGATAAATAAGGGAAAATATGTCAAAGGATATTGCACACAGTTAAAAATAGCCACCAAACCAAAGGTATTGGTAATTGGCACTGTGTTCCCCTTCGTCATTCTCCTTGGCAATCTGGCTCACTGTGTAAGGCAGTCAGCTTTTCTCACCTCTGGGACATAGGGATTATAATGCTTTGTTCAGTGCCCATATCATATAAACTGGAGTCAGATCAATTATTTGTAGTACTAAAGCAAAATTGGCTTTCTTTCATGTTAATGATATTTTTCTGTTAAAAAAAAAAAAAGATAAAAGGGAAGCAAGGAACAAGGAAAAGAAAAGAGAAAGCAAGCAAGTTCACTATCATGAGCACAGGAAATTTTTCTCTTGAGTTTTAGTTTTGTGTTTTCTTCATTGTTTCAATGCATCCCTTCCCCCACTGTCCAGTCTCTGGCCCCTTTCGTGGGTGACGTCAAGTGATGGCTCAGATCTAACCTCCCGTTACATTCTCTTACTGAGCCAACACAGCTGTATTCTCACTCAACTATGAAGTTTAAATTGGTAGCCTCAAATCTGTTCTACAAATTTCAGCCATAGCTGATTTGGCTAGAGTTCCAATGTTATCTCCACTTGTGAATTTAAGAAAGGAAGAAAGAAAATGAACGAAGCTTTAATGATCTACTTAAGAGGCTGAATGAACCATCACACTCAACTTTTTTCTTTGAAGAGAATGTTCCCATAAATGTTTTCTTGCCCCTCTTGCGTTATTTTACAATTTATTAGGACTATGGGGCACAAATTTGGCCAACAACTTAGGAAACTCAGAAACTATATTTATGACTAGACGGGTACATAATGAACATACTGTTCTAAAAGAATACATTTATATTGAAGTATTTGAGCTCAAGGAATGAAGGATTTTATTTTTCTTGAAATAGAGCCAAGATACAGTGTATGCTAGAGTAACCCACAGGAAAGACAGCAGAGTTGGGGAAATTATAAATCTACACTCTCCAGTGAACGGAGCTTATTAGGAGCTACAAATTTAAGGACTTTATAAAAAGCACATTAGAGGTAATATAGGCACTTTTCCAAAAAGATATGACTGTTCAAGAAGAAGAATGGGGTGTCAGTTATTTTGAATTACTAAGCTCTCTCGGAAGAATTTCTTTCTCTATCTCTGGCGATAACAGTAAGCTGTAGCTCCCTATCTTTGAGACGCATTTCATAGCATTTGCATCCCTGAGTGGCCAGAGACTCTTGCCTAGTTACCCAAATCCTGAAGAATTCCGTGGAGTAAGCTGGTCTGACCCATTCACAAGCAATTACTAAGGGATTTTGAAAAGCAGTAACTCCAAATTATCTCATAAATTTAAGGATTATCTGAAAAGAGATCTTGTGAAACCGGGACTCATGTAACAAAATAAAGAAATAAAGCATAGCTGGTCCACTAAGTCCCTTGCTTATAAACAAAGAGTACTTTGAAGATCTTGTTAAGAATAGAATTTGCAGTTTTAAGGAACAGAGATAATGTATGAATGTGGCATTCTGCTCCACATCATCAAAATGGATATTTTATAAGCAAATGTGCATGGGCCCTCTACCTCTTGATATTGAAAGAAAATTTTTTACTCCCACTATTCTTGTGTTTCTGATAGTTTCTGATAATAAGTGCCGAGATATACCTTATTGTTATTGAATTCCTTAAGAGGTTGCATAAACAATCACCCAAGTCAACTTGACTTACTTTCAGACTACAGATGATTTTGCAACATTTAAGTATAAATTTTATCAGACTGGAAAAAATAGAAAATATATAGGAGCAGAATAATCATGTTAAGTATTTAGCTTAAATGATGTTAAAGATTTATGTTTACTGCCCAGAGACATGAAGGGCACTAAACTAATTGTACAAAGAGAAGAGACTGAAATGTATTCATGGCATTGCATCTTTTCATGAGTTATGAGTCATACCTTAATTGTATAAAAGCACAGTTCTCGGGAAATTTCTTGAGCTTATTAGTAGTTAGAAACTGACAACTGTGTTTTTAAAAGGCTAATTAAATCGTTTTTGTCCTAGCATGTAACTTAGAATCTTTACAAAGTGAGATATTGCTTAGGCTGGAGATTGAGGAAAGGGGGAATACAGGATAATCACTGGAAAGAGCTCCAGAGCATAACATATGAGCTGCAGAATAGGAGGCAGCCATAAATAGCAATATAGATATCAGCAGAGGTTATTGTTAATTTGCTCCTGATTGTTTTACGTATGTTAGGAATCACGCTTGTTTAATGCATTTGATTCCTTCTATATTTCTTTATGAATTGAGACCTTTTTCCACTTAAATCTTATGTAGAATTGGAAGTTATTGGCTTGTAGTTGACTATTCAAGTCACAGGAGTATGTGAAATGAGGCTCATGCTTCTGGATGATTAGTTACTTTGTGGTCTTTGGTTATTAATTATCATAAAGCCTATTTTGGGGAAGTGGAAGCAACAGAAAGTATCTGGTTCTCTACTAAAAATGAAATGTGTGTTCTAATATATTTATTTTTTAGTAAAAAGAAAGGAAAAGGTTAATGACTATAATGATAAATTACCCAGCTATAGGGAAAGAGATTTCAAGCAGTCACATTGACTGATAGATTACAAGTGTCAACATCTTAGTTTTTACATAGCATATCCACCTCCATTAAATTTTGAAAGTGCTCGAAACACAAAATTAAGAACTTAGTTTACATTTTCAGCTCTTTCTTATATCTAGCTTCATGTTGGATTAGGAAAAAAATTCCACAAGGAAAAATGTGACATGAATTGTTAGTGGACTTCAAGTTTTAACAAATAGTCAGGAATGCCCCAAATAAGAGTTTTATTTATTTATTAATAAATTGGACTTTTATTTCATAAAATTAATGAACTAAAATTCAGAAAGCAAAAACGCACAAAAAGGTAGCTTTTTTACTTGTTAACTGTGTTATATGTTCTATATTCAGCCCAAGGTAACTTCTTTTTTCTTGCATATCTGTATCTGTTATTCTGAGCAACAGATCTGACTATGAAAATAGATAATATAGATAATATATCAATCACTGTTGGTCAGATATTCTTGTTTTGAAAATTTGTAATGTGTGTGTTGTTGTATACTATCCTGTTTCTGTTTTTGCTTTTGTTTTCCTTGCTCTTTTTTTCATCTTCAAAATAACAGAAAATTACTTAAAACTTTTTAAAATGAGGAATGATGGATGTAAATTTGAGTATCAATGCTTATTAGACATTCTCAATTAAAAAATATCTATTTGTGAAAAATTATTCTATTTGCTTTCAGTTGAGGCTTAAAATAGTCTTAAATTTCATCATTTTCAAATTCACTTAATTAAGCAAAACTATACATCTACTTGAAAACAATCCTTTTCACACTCTTTCTAAGATCAGACAACAGCAATACACAAATAAGTACCAACTCATAAAATCAATGTGAAACTTAGGTTGGTTTACAAACTTGATTCTTTCCACCAACTTTGGGGAGAAGTCTGATGCAATTGAAGACCAATTCTGTTTACTACTAGAATTATAGAAAGAATTAAGTTTGTGAACTGAGGTACTACTGTACATTTACAGAATAAAAGTAGACATGCAGCATTTTAATCTTTAGTGGTAACCTAAGCTGCAAAGACAGTGAATGGCATAAATGTGCTGGCCCTAGATTATTCTGCAATAGACAATGCTTTTGGGCCAGCACAATCAGTTCTATCTGTTAGAAGAAATGAAAGTAACACAAATTTCCATCAAAGGCTTATACCATGAAAAGATTATATTCCATTAAATGGGTAAACTTTTAAAAATGAAAAGTTTGATTTAGGAGCCCAACATTATTTCCCTGCATCTGTCACTTTTGTTAAGGAGAAATTTTAAAACATTGGCTGAAATGTTTTAAAAGTAGCCCCATCTTCAAATCCACAAGTAGTATATACTTAAAATTTTCAGCCATGGATTCCCCCCCCCATAGTTTTCTGATCTTTTTATATCCACTGCTTCCATAATAAAGCCATTTAAGAGTAAAGAAAATTATCTCACCCACTACCCTTCACCACTGAGAAGAGCTATTTTATTATATTTTTAGTAATGCCAACTCACTAGATCCTCTGCACACAAAACCCATTGAAACTATGCCCAGGATGTAACATGCCAACTGGTTCAATCTTTTTTTTTTTTTTTTTTTAGTAGAACCAGGAATTGAACTCAGGCCCTTGTGCTTGCCAGGGAAGCACTTATTCCACTGAGCTATCTCTCTGGCCCAACTGGTTCAATCTCTAGAAATTAATCATAGTCCAGCTATGAAAGGCAACTTTTACTTTTCCTTAAATATGAAGCTGCCCTTTCTCTCTCTCTCTCTTTCTCTCTCTCTCTTTCTTTCTTTCCTCCTTTCCTTTCCTTTTTTTTCCTATGGTACCAGGGATTGAACTCAGGACCTTGTGCATGTTTGTCTGGTGCTTATCCTATTGAACTATCTCCTTGGACTCTTAGACTTTCAATATTTGTTATCGTTGCTAATAAATTCCACATTCCATTATAGTCTTTGTTACAAATAAATTCAGAGACTGCTGAACTACATTAATCTTCTTTCCTGATGACCTGACATCTTTCTAGTACTTCTTAAAATGCTCATGGCATTTACTTTTAAATTTTTATAATTTATTCTCAAAAGTTGAGTATACTCACATTCATTTATTCAAAACATACTTATAGGGGCTGAGGATGTAGCTCAGCATTATAAGTGCCTGCCTGGCAAGCACAAGATCCTGAGTTTGATCCTTGGTACAGCAAAAAAAATAAAAAGGAAAACACACACACACACAACTTGCGTTTCTCCACAAACTGTACTAATGAATCAAACAGAGACTCTATCCTCGCATAGCTTAGAGTCCAGTGCAGGTGGACCATATTTCACTGCAGTGTGCTGGGATCTGGAGAGCCCACCCACAGGAAATGGAGATTAAGGTAGAATCTGAAAGGAGTCCTAAGAAGAGGCAGGGAGAGGCACAGGCTTCTGGCGGAAGAAAAAATAGCTTGTACTGAACACCCAGATGAGATTGTCTCAACTTTCATTTTATAAAGTTTGATGTGTTTCTCTTTCCAACTAATTTGAGATCTCCATGAGGCAAGAATGGAAAATCTACTTTGTTTTTCATGTACTTTCCCTGTGTATAACACTTCACAGTTACCTTAAAATTGAATACCAGCTGATAGAGAATAGAAACACGGCACTCATGACTTTTTTTATTTTCGAAGAATCTGTTTCCAGACTGAGTCAAGATCATCAACATTAGACTCAGTGCTTGACAGGAGAGCACAGAGAGGGGGGGAAATGGGAAGAAAGAGAACCTCTGTATATGGTGTATGTAAAACATTTGGAATGCCTAAGTGTTGGAGCCATTCACACTCCTGTTTTTGACATTATTCATTTCCTATATTCATGGTAGGATGAGGCACAGGAATAGAGGCCAATGTGGAATGGTAATGAAGAATCTACAGAAAGACTATTCTGTTCTTCATTCCCCAGTACCACAGGAGCCACCACAATGTCTCACAAGCCTGCCTTTCCATTTCATGGCATTCACCCATAGCACGCACTGTCATTTTGATTGCTCCTCATAAAGAAGCCCAAGAAGAGGACTTCCAGAAGTGCTTCATAAAGTAGTGAGAATGATGGCATGCGTGTGTGAAGTTTATTTGGGGGAGTGTTTCAGAAGGATAAGTGAGAGTGTCCTTTACTATAAGAAATTATTTTACTTGTAACAGCAATAAAATGAATCTACTAGTAAAAGCTACAGGACACTCTTCATATCCCTTTCAATATTCAAAATAATATTTCAGACACTGGCAGTGATTAGATATTCCAGGTACAAATACATAAAGCTAATCTTTACAGACATAAAAGCAAACAAATAAAATTTACTCTCTAAGTTCTTAGGAAAAATAGCTATTTACATTTATAAAAGAACTCCAGGAATGCAAATAAATTGGTACAGGATAAAAGAAGAACATAGTCCAACTGGGTAGAAGCAAAACTCATTATTGAAATGAGACTGTAGGATAGATTCACTTACAACGGGAGAGCCACGAAGTGATACAGGAAGATATTATCAGGCAGTATAACAGCTTCCACAAATTGTTCCAGCATGTGACTATATGATATAAACTTTTGTACACAGAGCTGCACACAAGGGACTGACTTGTGGCAATGTTTGGCAACAAGTCTCCTGCAAGGCCATCTGGCCCAGGACATGAGGCCGGCAATAGTGGGTACCTCCCCTTTGCTCCTTTCACTCAAGCTTTGACTAAATTTGAAGTTTATAAAGATAAAATCCAAGCGCAGATTGGCCTGTGAGTGACAGCCCCAGGCCTGCAGCACAGGAGAGACAGTTCCCAGCAGTCCCAGGTCCCAGGCCGCAGCCGAAGACCCAGTTCAGCTCGGCCTGCGAGTGAGAGCCCCAGAGGTCAGTGCTAAACAAAATGACAAAGACAAGGAGAAAAATGCAATCTCAGGCCTTGAGTCCACCAGTAAGTGCAGAGGACACTAACTCAGCTGAAATGAATGAATTAACAGATACGGAAGCAAAGGAACAACACCAGAAAAGTATAGAGGAACTCAGACGAGAAGTAATTCCTGAAATAAAAAAATAAATGTCTGAATACACAGCATCTGAAATAAAGAATCAAATGCAGAAACATCAGAGGGAAAACCAGTGCACACTTAGAACAAGTGCAGAGAGCACTACTCCAGCAGAAACGTATGAAATAACAGCGTCTGAAGCAAGAAACAACAGCAGAAAGGTCATGAGGAACTCAAAGCAGAAATAATTTCTGAAATCAAAAAAGAATTCTTTGAAAAAAAAAAGAATTCTTTGAAATCATAGCATCTGTAATACAGAAACAACTCCAGAAATACGCACTTGTTTTCTTCCAACTTGGAAGAAACTCTGCAGAAAAAGAATTAATAGCTACCTTTAAAGAAGACACGGATAAAAAATAGAGGAGATAAGAAATATGATGCATTCCTTCAATGAACAATACAGAAAAGAAATAGAACACATGAAACAGAGTCAAGGAGATATAGAAGAACTAAAAATATCAATCACGAGTCTACAAAACCATTTGAATGAAAGTGAAGACAGAGTTTCAGATCTTAAAGATGTTTGTACAGCTAGTGAAAAGGCAAGAAAGGATCTCTTAAAGGCTTTTTTTTTTTTTCAGGTCACTGAAGCATACAGAGCACCAAATAACTTCAACCCAAGTAAAAACACACCAAGATATATAATAGTCAAGATACCAGAAATCCAACACAAGAATAATATATTGAAAGCTTATAGAGAGAAGAAGCAGATCACATTCAAAGGAAAACCCATCAGAATTACAGCTGACTTCTCTACACAAACAATGAAGGCAAGGGGAGCATGGAGCAGAGTTCTTCAAGACCTTATGAAAACAAATTACAGACCAGACTACTATACCCTGCAAAACTCTCTTTCAAGTTTGATGGAGTAGTGAAATACTTCCACGACAGAGAAAAAGTAAAGAATTTCAAGATGACAAAGCCATCACTACACAGACCGCTGACAG
Organism: Ctenomys sociabilis; assembly: GCA_004027165.1. Taxonomy (NCBI): domain Eukaryota; kingdom Metazoa; phylum Chordata; class Mammalia; order Rodentia; family Ctenomyidae; genus Ctenomys; species Ctenomys sociabilis. Next base: position 29,919 of record PVKA01003553.1, read on the forward strand.
ATGTTCTAGAGAGAGAACACAATGATCAGAACTCCACAAATGAGAATGGAAGGAACCCACTAAACAGGACAGACAATTAGACACAGGATACAAAGGAGTAAACAACACCAAGTAAATATCATCACAAACATAAATCAACACATTTCAATTATAACCATCAATGTAAATGAACTCACTTCACCAAATAAGAGAAATAGACTGGCACAGTAGATTAGAAAACAAAATCCAACAATATGCTGTAAGAAGAAACACTTTTAAATCAAAATGACATTCACAGGCTCAAAGTCAAAGGATGGAAAACAATACTACATGCCCCAGATCTCAGAAAAAAGCAGGAGTAGCAACTCTGTTCTCAGACAGTCTCAACTTCAAACCAAGAAGGATCAAACGGGACAAAGAAGGCCACTATATATTAGATAGAAGAAAAACTCAAGATGAAGAGGTAACACTTATAAATATCTATACACCAAACACAGGAGCACCCAACTATATAAGACAAATCATAATGGATATGAAAAACCTACTATCTAAGATCACAATCTTAACAGGAGACCTTACCACCCCTTATCACAAAAAGATAGATCAACCAGGCAAAAAATTGGCAAGGAAGTAGCAGAACTGAACCAGAGCTTGGAACAAATGGACCTGGTGGACATATATAGGGTGTTCCACCCAACCACAGCTGAATACACATTTTTTTCAGCTGCACATGGGTCATTTTCCAAAATAGACCACATACTAGTCCAGAGGTCATGCTTAAGTATATGCAAGAAAACAGAAATTATCTCATACATATTATCTGACCACAGTGCAATGAAACTGGAAACAAGTGACAAAATAAACAAGAGAAACGCACTATATTCATGGAAATTAAACAACATCCTACTCAGCAATCAATGGGTCACAGAAGAAATTAAACAAGAAATTCAAAAATATCTGCAATTCAATGAAAATTCAAGCACAATTTACCTGAATGCATGGTGTGCAATGAAAGTTCTTAGAGGGAAAATCATAGCTATGAACATTAGGAAGACAGAACGGGAACAAATAAATACCATAATGTTGCACCTCCAACAACTAGAAAATGAAGAGGAAACGAAATGCAGAGCACAAAGATGGGAAGAAATCATAAAAATTAGATCAGAAATTAATTCAATTGAGATAAAGAAAACAGTTCAAAGAATCCACAAATCAAAAAGTTGGTTCTTTTAAAGACTAAATAAAGTTGATAAGCCTCTATCCAACCTCATCAAAAAGAGGAAAGAAAAAATTCAAGTGCATGCAATAAGGGATGAAAAGGGTGAAATCACACAGACTCAGGGGAAATTCAGAATATTACTAGTAGTTATTTCGAGAATCTTTACACTCACAGAATAGAAGACACAGAAGAAATGGACAGATTACTCAAAAGGTAAAAATTACCAAATCTGAACCAACAAGATATAACTCTCAATAAGCCAATAACAGCCAACGAAATACAAAAGGTTATTAAAAAGCCTACTGACAAAGGAAAGTCCAGGTCCTGACAGATTCACAGCTGAATTCTACAAGAAATTTATATAAGATATAATCCCTGCACTCCACAAAATCTTCAATGAAATTGAAAAAGAAGCAGTCCCCCCAAAATCATTTCTGGAGGCAAGTATTATACTGATTCCTAAACGCGGGAAAGACACAACCAAAAAGGAGAACTATGGGCCAATCTCTCTCATTAACATAGATGCAAAAATACTCAATAAAACCCTAGCAAATATAATACAGCAAATTATGAAGAAGATCATACACAATGACCAGGTAGGATTCATCCCAGGGATGCAACGATGTTTCAATATTCAAAAATCTATAAATGTAATACATTATATTTATAGGCTGAAATCTAACAATCACATGATCATCTCACTTGATACAGAGAAAGCTTTTGATAAAGTCCAACACTCATTCATGTTCAAAGTCCTACAGAAAATTGGAATAGATGGACTCTACTTTAACTTGGTCAAAGCCATCTATGACAACCCAATGGCTAATACAATCATAAATGGGGAAAAACTGAAATCTTTTACTCTTCAATCAGGTACAAGACAAGGATGGCCTCTATCACCCCTCCTATTCAATATAGTCTTGAAATCATTAGCAACAGCCATTAGAACAAAGGGGGAAATAGAGGGAATAAGAATAGGTAAAGAAGTTAAATTGTCAGTATTTGCAGATGACATGATACTTTACTTGGAAGACCCCAACAATTGCACAAAGAAACTATAGCAATATCTGCTATAATAATGTTTGTATGTATATCATGTATGCACCTTGTATGATACCAAAACATTATGAAAACAGTATGCAATGTATTAATTTATCAAATCTGTCCTGTTAATTTGTCTTGAAACTATCTCATTGGTATTTGTACTTCAACAAAATTAATTAATTAGTTAATTAATAAAATAAAAATATAAAATCCATATCTAGCTACACAATGTATACCTGAAATAGGTCTTTGTTAAATTATTTTTCAATACCAAATAAGACTTTTTAATTTTTTCATTATTTTGCTCTGTACTAATTATTTCAGTGCTCAGGCATTTTAAAAACAGATGTGCCATATATTACACATTAGGTTTTTTAATTCTTTTGTTTATTTATTTATTTATTGTTTTTGGCAGAACCAGGGATTGAACTCAGGCCCTTGTCCTGGCTAGGGAAGCACTTATTCCACTGAGCCATCTTCCCAGCCTCAGGTTATTTAATTCTTTGTTTGTTTGTTTTTTTACATTTATTTTATTTCATTGAAGAACAAATAGCATTGAGACCATTTCAAATCAAATTAGTAGGACAGATTCAACGATTAATGCATTACACATTGTTTTCATAGTGGCTTTTTTCTGTATAAGGTATATACATGATACTTTATCTACAGACACTATTAGAACACATGCCTCTATTCAATGAATTAAGAGAATGTAGCTGTATATCTATCTTTATTTTCAAAGCTGAATTACAGTACAGTTTCAATAATTAATACTTTTTACAATGTTATTTCCTAGTGGTTATCCACAGTACAAGGAACAGACAGGAAATCCTGTCCAAACACTATTAATGCAAATCTTTCTTCTCATAGATTATGCAAAAGTACTGCATATTTATTTTAACTATACTGTTTATACAAACACAAAATGCTTCTTCCTTTGTATCCCCCCTTTTTCAGTCATGTCAAAGATGGGTGTTCTATTGTTATTCAATTATTATAGGTACTTGAACGCAGCAAAACATTCCAACACAGTCCAGCAGTCCACAATAATATTGGGTTTTCTGAAGAATTTGTTGACTACAACCATTTACAGCTCAGTTTATTATTATGGCCTTATTTTATGTACTTCATTTTTATACTTTTCTGCTAGATAGTTAACACCAAGATAAAGCAAGACCTATATAATAAAAAATGTAACTTTTATATTTGATGAGGTCATTCAAGTCCCCTCAGGGTTTATCCTGTTGCCCTGTGCCTCACTCTGCAGATCCATTGTCAGTGTCAGCCATGTGGATGAGTCACAACCATTGCACGACCAGTTTACTCTCTGTGAAAGCCTGAGAGAAACTTTTCTCACCATGTGACTCTCCTTAGGCATGCTATACATCATTGATCACATTCCTTTGTGGATCCATAATCTCCTTGATCTGAAAATTTGGGGCAAAACTGAGTTCCATGATGTTACAATACAAGTTCTCATATGTCCTGAGTCTTCACTGACCTTGAAAGGCTAGGGCCAAAATTTTGGCTGACCTTGCAGCCTTTGATTTCTCTAATTTTTGATGTGCAAACTTAGGTTGTTAACCATCCAAAAGAGAAGCTGATTATTAACCTGTGACATATGCAGTTCCGTTTACCCTATCTGACTAAATTCTTTTTAGTTTTTCTTGTATCTTTCTATTTGTATTCCTTCTTTTTATTTATTTTACTAGGGAGACTATATGATAGTTGCATGTGTTTATTTTTATTTCTTTTATCAGTATACATTCAAGTAGCATCCACTTTAATATAAATGCTTCAAGTTTGTCATTATTTATAGCTGAGTAATACTCCATTATATAGAAATACCACATCTTTTTCAACCATTCCTGATGTGATGGGCATCTTGGTTGTTTCTAAGGTTTTGCTGTCACAAATTGTGCTGCTATAAACATAGATACACATGTATTACTATGTACATGATGTTTTCAGTCCCTGTGGGAAAATTCCCAGTAGGTGGGTAGCTGGCTTAAATGAGATTTCCAGTCCTACTTTTGTGAGGTGTCTCCACACTGGTTTACCAGTCCACATTCCCACCAGCAGTGCAGAAGTGTTCTCTTTTCCCACATCCTCTCCAACATCTGTTGTGGGTTGATTTCTTTATGATAGCAATTTTTTCTGGAGTGAGATGACATTTCAGTGTTGTTTTAACTTGCATTTCACGGATGGCTATCAATGTGGAGCATTTATTCATATATTTATTTGCTTGTTTCATCCAATGAGAAGTGTGTATTCATCTCAGATGTCCATTTCTGGATTGAGTGTTTAAATTTGAGGGCCCTAATATATCTTAGTTGTTTTTAAATTCTATAGCAAATCATTGTCTGAGTGTTTATTAGTTAGGATTTTTTCAAAATTTGTGGGTGTATTTTCGCTTTGTTGACAATTTCCTTTGATGTGCAAAATTTTCTCAATAAGAGTTGATCCCAGTTGTTAATTGTTTTAAGTTTTTCCCATGTGAATACATGTTTGTTCATGAATTCTTTACATACCCCCAATGTCCTCAAGAGTTCCTCCTACTTTCTCTTCCAGGAGATTGAATGTTTTTGTTTTAATGTTTAGATCTTTAATAATTTGACTTTAGCTTAGTGCATGGTGATAGAACTGGGTCAAGTTTTAGTTTTGGGCATGTAGAAAGCCAGTTTTTCCAGCACCATTTGTTAAAGAGGCTATCTTTCTTCTAATAAGTGTGTTTGGCCCCTATTTTGTTGCCAATATCATGTTGATTTTATCACAGTGGCTTTGTAGTATAATTTCAAGTGGGGAATTGTGATACCTCCTGTCTTGTCTTTCTTGGCCAGGATTGCCTTTACTATTCTAGGTCTTTTCTGGTTCCAAATAAATTTTAGGAATGATTTCTGTAGGTATGGGAGGTATGTTGTTGGTAGTTTGGTAGGGATTGCATTGAATCTGTACAACAATTTTGGGAGGATGACCATCGCTACAATGTTGGTTCTTCCTATCCAGGAGCAAGGAATATCTTTCCATTTTCTGAAATCCTCTGCGATCTCTTTTCTTAGGGTAGTATAATTTTCTGTGAGAAGATCTTTGATTTCCGTGGTGCATTCCAAGGTATTTCATTTTCCATGATGCTATTGTAAAAGGTATTGTTTCTGAAGTTTCCCTCTCAGTGTGTTTGTTATCTGCATAGAAGAATGCTATTGACTTTTGAGTATTGACTTTGTATCCTGCTATGCTCCTTGTCTTTATCATTTGTATCGCACTGACCTCTGATCTTTGGTTTAGAGCTTTGGTGCAGTTACAACCATAGTGCGTAATGAGATTCAGGTGCCAAATTATTTATTTATTTATTTATTTATTTATTTATTTTAATTTTTTGTTTTATTAAAGAACAAATATCAATGAGACAGTTTTAAGATACCTTAACAAGATGGATTTGATAAATTAATGCATTGCAAACTGTTTTCATAATGTTTTGGTATCATAGAAGGTGCATACATGATATTATACTTACAGACATTATTATACCGTGTCTCTTATCATTAAGTAGAGTGTACTTGTTTGCGTATCTTATTTTTATACCTGAATTACATCAAAGATTCAATAACTAATACTTTCTACCTTGTTATTTTTCTAGTGGTTGTCTATAGTACTAGAAGATGACATAATATCCTATCCAACCACCATTAATGCAAATCTTGCCTCTCATAGGATTATGTAGAAGCACAGCTTTATCTATCCAAACTGTACTGTCTATGCACACACATCATGATTTTCCCTTTCTATACCCCTTCCTTTGTCTACACCTGTCAGAGATGGGCACTCTATTGTCATTCAACTAACTTAGGTGCTTGAACTTGACAACACAATCCAACACATTCCAGCATTCCACAACAATAGTGAGTTATTCAAAGAAGTTGTCGACCATAGCCATTTACAGCTCAGCTTAATATTAAGGCCCCACGATGTATACTTCATTTTTATACTTTTCTGCTGGATGGTTAAGACCTAGATAGAGCAAGACTTATATACCAACACATGTACTTTATGTTTCATCACATGAGGAATGGTTGTCCATCACATGAGGAATGGTTGAAAAAGATATGGTATTTCTATATAATGGAGTATTAGCTATTAAGAATGATAGGTTTGAAGCATTTATACTGAAGTGGATGCCACTTAAACATATACTCATAAGTGAAATAAACCAGACACACATGTGTAAATATTGTATAGTCTCCCTAGTATAACAAGCAGAAAGCAGAAATACAAATGGAAATGTACTACAACAACTAAAATCAATTGAGTCAGATAAGGCAAAGTGAATGGCATATGCTGCAGGATACTAATCAGCTTTTCCTCTGGATGGTTAACAACCTAAGTTCACAAATCAGAGATGGAGAAATAGAAGAGCCACAAGGCCAGCCAACATTTTGGCCCTAGCCTTTCAAAGTCAGCGAAGACTCAGGACATAGGAGAACCTGTACTGCAACATCATGCAACTCAATTCAGTTGATCTCCAAATTTTCTGAACAAGGAGATTATGGAGCCACAGAGGAAAGAGATCAAAGTTCTATAGTGTGCCTGGGGAGAGTCACATGGAGAGAAAACTTTTCCTCAGGCTCTCACAGAGATTAAACTGGTCAAGCATTGGCTGTGACTCATCCACATGGATGACACAGACAAAGGATCTACAGAATAATGTACAGGACTACAAGACTAACCCTGAGGGGACTTCACTGACCTCATTAGGTGCCAATTTACTAAGTTTGAGATTATCCAGTTATGCCTGGCTTGGATCTAGCTGTTGTGTTCAGTTCCTTTTTGCTGAAGCCCTTCTGGCACAACAGTGAGCCTGTGGCTCCCCTCTGTTGTGTCTCTGGTCCAGGGAGCACCAGGGAGTGCAGAAATTCTCCCCCACACCCATTGGGTTGTGCTGGGTTTGATCAGGAGGTGGAAGAGTCACAAAACTTCTCACCTGCTAGGCTGGTTTGGGGGCAGGGGCTCTGGAGATTTGACCGGTGGAACAGGCTGGGGAGGATTGCCCAGAGAGTCTCGAAAATTCTCGCTGACTCGGGTCTTGGCAGCTGGTCGTTGGAGCTACTCCAGGAAGCCAATAGTTCTCCCACACACTCACTGGGCCAGACTCAGGTGGATCAGGGGCCGGAAGAGTCACAAAACTTCTCCCTTGCTTGGTGGGCTTGACGGGAGGGGTTCTGGGCAGTTGCAGGGCTGGACGGCCTGGGGTGGATTGTCTAGAGTCTAAGAAAGTCTAGCTGGCTTGGAGGTCTTGGGGGGGGCATTAATTCTTATAAGAATTTATGATGTGTAAATGATGAATAAGAACATAATAGAGATACTCAATAATAATAATAAATTGTAATATTGTAGTTAACACTAGTTATAATTTATAATGATATACATCACTTATAAATCAGCGTATTAGAGATAAGTAGGAAATTTCATAAAGATAAAAGTTTGATTCACCAAACAGACAAAAATTCTAAATTTGCCCACACTTTAAATTATATTCTTAGAAATACATATTGTGAAGATTGAGAGACATACAAGAAAATATAATAAAATCATTCTTATTAGAGTGACAGTTTTTTATACATTTTATGTTGGTCATTAATAATACAAACAAGACAACTCAGAGAGAAACAGAAGATTTGAACAGAATTAAAAACTTGCTATAATTTATCTATTTACAACCAACAAACAATGAAAAGCAGATAATATACACACTTTTACAATCCCTGAGAAATAAACTAAAGGTTAGCCTTTTTTAAAGAAATGATATTATTAAGAACATTTAATTTCAATGAAATTAAATTATGAAAACTCAGAAGTAATCGAAATCTTTACAGTTTAAAGAGCAGTAGCTTACACTGATGCACTCGTGGTCACAAATAATATGTTTGAAATTTACAAGACATTCTAAGTAATGACAATGAAAATAATAAGCACTAAAATGTCTTCAACAAAATGTGCAATGTAAATGTTTTTAATATAAACATTGGATCACTGCTTTACTCCTTGTCTACCTTAGGAAATTAAAAAAGATAGCAAAGGGCCTGCTAAATAGCTCAGTGGATTAAAGTGCCTGCAAGCAGGTGCAGGGTGTTCTGTTTCGAACCTTGGGCCTGCTGTGGCATCCCCTCCCCCAGGGCACACTGAGATGTCAATTGAGAATGCGCATGGTAGCATATGCCTTTAATCCCAGCTCCTTCCTGGATTACAGGTAGGCTGTAAACAGGTGGATCACTATGAGTCTGATCTAGTAATGAGACCCTGAACACCTTGTAGACACTTCCCTAAAATACAAAAATAAACAAATATGATAGCATGTAAAGTAATGAAAAATAGGAGAAAATAATAATAAACATAAAAAACAATAAAATAGCAGAATGATGAAAAGATCATTAAAGCCAATAATTGATTTTTAAAAGATTAATACAATATTACGTTTTAACAAAATTATTTTCAAAATCTTTTTATTTATTTACTTGGTACAGGGTCTCACCACACAGCTCAGACTCATAGTGATCCTCCTTTCCCAGCCTCCCCAAGGCTGGGATTACAAGTGTGGGCCACCGTGCCTGGTTTCGGTGGCCACAGCACACCCAGGGTTCTGGGTTCCCCATTGCTGTTGTACCTGAGATTGTACCCGGGTCTTTGCACTCAGCAGCCAGCTGCTTAGACTGCTGAGCTATCTCCCTAACCCTGACAAAACTATTTTAAAGACAACAAGTTAGTTAGTTTTTCTTCACTGGGTCAAATGTTTGTCTCAAAATTTCCAGTTTCAGTCCATACTTGATGACCCCATTACTTGAGGTCCCAATATCTGTGTTAAGATCAGAACCTCTAAAGAACTAACTTCCTTCCAAAAGACCCTATCTCCCAATGGCTCCATAACCTCAAAATAGTGCTACATGAGAATGCCCAACCCCTTAATGCATAGAATTTAGGTAAATTTTAAGATCTAAACCATAATGACAGACATAAACTTATGAAATACTTAGAAATCAACATAAGAACATACAGATCATTCATAGTCACAGAGACTACAAAACTATTGAAATGTGGTAAGGGATTTATAATTTTAGATTTATAATGAAATGCTTGAGAAATATTACTTATTTGTAATCAATAAATAAATTGAAGCCAAGATTTAAAACTCTTCCCTAAGGAAATGTCAAGGCCAGATAATTTCAAAAGTAATTTCTTCACAAATTTGAAGGAATAAAGGAAAGAATTTATATTCCTAAATCTTGTCCAGAAAAAAAATTAAGAAGAAATACAATTAATTTTCAAGTCCTTTCCAGTCTTATTATTGAAATACGATCAGAAGATGAAAGAACATGGGCTGCTCTTACTCTAGAATACATATGTATAAATATCAAATAAAAACTTAGTAATCCAAGTTCCTGATTAAATAAGTAATAAAATATTGTAAGATTTATCAGAAATGCACAGTTGTTCCAGAGTAAAATAACATATTTTTTAAAAAGAATGTATTTATTTAAGATAAAGATTAAAGAAAAATATATAATACTTTCAATAACACAGATAAAGCACTGTCTGAAGTTCACCACTAAAGCATGACTTTAAAAATCTTAAGTTCATAAAAAGAAGCTTCCTTCACAATGTAAGAATATTTTCAAAAGCTCTCCATAATCATCATGTTGATAAAATTAAAGATAATTTCTTTTAGTTCAGGAATAAACCAAGAATGCTATTCCTCATCACTTCTACTCAGCCTTTGACTGGAGATGGTAAGTTACAAAATATTACAATAAAAAGAAAACAACTTATGTTATAGTGACACAATATATTACTTGCACATGATATAATTGTCTATGAAGATAATGTTAGATTTGCAAGGGGATTTGGAAACCTTTGAGATAAAAATAAATATGTTAGATTAATTCATCTTCTGTACCTACAATTCTAAAAAATTATTAAAGGCATAAGATAATGTAACACAAAATATTAAGTGAAGATTTTTGGGTGAAAAGTATAGAACTGTATTGAAAACCTTTAAAGGAGGTGAAATAAAAAGAAAAACAATGTTAGTATATCCACAGCTCAGTAGCACAAAGATGTCAATTTTCCTCAAACTTTTTGTCATTTTTGCACAAATGTATATGATTATATAAATTAAGAAAAAGACACTGTATCGATCCCCTAAGGCTGTCACTACATAATCCTTGTAAAGATGACATTCGTCTTACTCTGTCAGAGTTCTACAGGAGTGCAAGAAGCCTATAGAAAATTGTTTTTCAACGAAGAATAACATGTGATTCTCAAATAATTTGACAGCTAGATGTAGGGAAATATGATTTAAATAGCTCAAAAATTAATAATAAAAAGAAGGGCGAAAGTGCATTTTTAGAGAAAACTTGTGAACTCAGATTTAAAAACATTTCTTTTAAAAGAAGCAGAAACAAGTAATTGTGTTGAACTATAGGAAGATATGAATAGTGAAAAATTCTAAGAAAAAGAAAATTGAAATCTGCTTTTAAATGATTTTGAATTTAAGCTAATATAAAGAAAATATTGATAAATTTGACTGCAGTAAAATGAAATTTTAGTCAATAGAAAATGGAAAGTATATGACAAGATGTACACTTGGAGAAATGTTTTTACATACATTTGAACAAAGTCAGTAAGTATATACAACATCTAAAGAGTCACTTTGGAATAATTTTTCAAGAGAAAAATAGGTGAAAACTTGAATAGGAAAGACAAAGCAAATTGATTAACATTTGTATGAAAATATGCCCAACTTCATTAATAATAATGGAACTACATTTGTATGTGTGTGTGTGTGTGTGTGTGTGTGTGTGTTGATGTACTGGGGATTGAATTCAGGGTCTTGTGCTTACCAGGTGGACACTCATGCCACTAGCTATATCCTAGTTCCATGTAGTTCCACTACATTTTTAAACATCAGTGAAGTGCAGTTTCACATCCAAAGATTAAAGCAAATTAAAAGATCGTAGTATATGAAGAGTTGATCAGGATGTGAATTCATATGTGTGTCCATGGGTATTAATTACTATTCTCACTGCTGAGACAAAATACACTGTACCCAGAGACAAAGGAGGAAAGGTTTATTTCAGCTCATTTATTTATAGAGATTTCAGTCAACACTCAGATGGTCCCAATGCATGGCGTGTCAGAGGGGCAGTGCAGAGGAGAAATGGTTCATGGCAAACAGGAAGGAGGAAGTGAAACAGCAATAAACAAGCCTTCTGATTTTATCTCAACTAATCTACAAGCCTTTCATGGTTTAGCATCCACACCTAGGGTGCGGCTTGGCTCCTGTCTTCCATAAACACATTCATTCACCCCCATAAGTACACTAATTCCATTCAGTAACTAACTTATTGGCATGTCCCTTTGATCTCTGCCTCATACACCCTAGATCCAGCAAGCACCAAAAGAGCTCCATTTATTGACCACCTATGAGGCTTTGGACAGACATCTAGATACAAGCCCTAGGAAGATGCATTGGCTAGTAGAAGTCTAAAGTTATATAACCATTCCAATTATCTCTACTAGAATAGACAAATATGGTACACTAACACAATCAAGTACCACAAAAATGGTGAGATAGTTTTACTTCGTACTGCAAAATACATAGAAATACAAGTTCATTTATATAAAATTGAATATCAGTCAAAGTAAAACAATATATTGCCAAATAAAACACACAGTGTAGTGCCCTAAATGTTTCCTCAAAAAAAAAAAAAATCAGTGGAGTGATCAATTCAATCTTCTAGAAATTGACTATTGGTGATGAAAATGTGTGTGATTAAGGAAAGGTCTCAGGGTTTGTTCTGCCTTCAAGACTGTTTCATTGCTTTACACACTATGAATGCAAAGAGTATGCTTTCATTATTCTTGCAAATTTTCAAATAACTTTTATATGCTCTCTCCCGGTATGATATGTTATTAAAATCTTTTTGCATGGCAGTGCCTCTGAACTGCTAGTTTAACCACCATTTTGAAGATCTCAAACATGAACTTTGAAAGCTTAACTAATCTCACTAGTGATCTAATAAAACTTTCACAATACAGAAGGTTACTAAACATTTGTTTTAAAATCTTATTTATGAAGCATCTGGACCATGCACTAAGAACCAAGAGGCAATCCTAGAAGTGAAACCACAGCATGGCTTCTGGTGATCAAAGAGAAGCTGGAGAGTTTTGTTAAGTACTTTCACTACTTCACTTCTGCTCACTCCTGAGCTCAGGAGTCCAACTACCCTGGACTTTTTCCTCAGTATTTTAAATCTTTATTTCTCCTGTTTGTCCTAAATAGAATTTAGGTTTTACTGAATCATGTGAGCAACCTAGAGACTCAAATACTGGAAGCCCAGGTATTGGTGTATTTATGGTTGAGGACACATGAAACCTTGCATTTACCATGCGCCCCTGCTTCCCCTGGAGAGTGTTAACGTAGTCTTAGCCTACTTCACTAGAAGTCCTAGATCCAAGAAGTGAACAGTGGCAAAAGAAGGAGAACAGAAATGATTCACTAGACACCTTGATTGTGGTTCTAGGACTGTTCACGACATGCTTAGAAAAGTCATTCATTCTGCTCAGAGTTCAACTTTCTGATCAGTTTTTAAAAATATATTAATTACATGAAATTATCTTTTCAATGTCCTTGGGCATTTTTATACAGCTGATGAGAGTCTTAATCCATTTTATGTGGCCTGAGGTGGGTGATGGCTGGATCTAAAGCCACGTGGGTGAAACAGGCTTGATATGTCCCTTAAGTTCTGTGACTGGAAATTGTTCAGAGCCATTCTAATTCATTGCTAATACCTTCTGTGAAAAGAACAGTTTTGAAAGTAATACTCACTGTCCTACTGCTATGAAAAGCAATCCTACTGCTATTTGCTTTTTCTGAATAAAAAGCACTTCTGTTTCACAGAAGAATAGATGAGAAAGGACAATAGCCTTAAATTTAAAGGCTCATGCATGCCCTCCAAGATACTGTCAGAGTTAAAAATTCATTTTGTCCTACCTGTTGCCTTGGTGACAGACATAGCAGGTCTATGTGATTTTTATTCTCTTGAGTAAAAGAGGATTATCAGTTCAATATTAGGAGATGATTATAACAAAAGAGGATTTGGCAGGAATGTCAACAATATTCCCAAATTGGAATCAATGGTTTGCTTTAAAATGTAACCAAAAGATCTGTTCAATTTGTTTCTTGTTTAGGATTATATTTTTGAGTAGATAACTTTCTGTCAAATTTTTATCAAGCCTTTATTTTTTCAAGGATGCAAAATGTGAGGATTATAGAAAACATACTGATTCAATCATAGTCATAAAACTTTGGAAAATTTAAATTATAAAGTAGAGGCATGTACTGCCATCACCAATTTCTACATTAGTTCTACTTGTTTTTCTAAAACAGTTTGTCTTACACGAGTAGCATATGATCTGTCATCAGATTCATATGAACTTAAAATAAAATTCAAATGTGAATAGTAGTGGGAATCAGAAAGTTCACTTCATTACAAAGTTTACATTTCTAGCCAGTGAATAACGATCTGAAGTTCCTGTCCCCCTCAATAACAATTTTTTTGTCTCTTAATATGGTAAGTGTATAGGACAAGAGGATATACTTGGTGTTTTAAAAATGTTCTGCTATATACTCTTCCAAAGGAAAATGACTAACATTTTCATTTGGATGACGCAATAGAAAAGAAAGTGTGTTCAGCATACAAATTATCTTAGAATAGGTCCTAGGACTCAGGAGGAAAGTCACAGATCCAAAACCTATTAGTGATGAGACCATACTAGTGATAGCCTCTTAACACAATAGAAAAGAAGCCTCCACATTTTTCACTTTAACGAGAATTTTGACAGATAATTTGGGTTATTTTAACATACTGACAGCATGAGAAGTCATGAATATTACATATATTTCCTGAGAAGAAAATATTTTAGACATACTTTTAAAGTTGAGCTTCTGAGTTTTCAACAAGTAATCTATAGTTTGGTGTGGGAAGCCAAGGTAACTTACCTCCAGGGGCAGTTGACTTTCTGCCTTTAAATATCACAATAATTAAAGTCATTGTCTAAATTTGGAAGTACATTTGTCATGCCCAGCAGCCTATTATTCAGATTCCTGCCTGAGTTCTTTTTATTTTTACTTTTTATTTTTGGTGAAACAGGGGATTGAACTCATGCCCTAGGGCTTTCAGGGAAGCACTTATTCTTCTGAGCCATCTCCCTAGTCCCTCTCAGACTTCTTTGAGACATTGTGGACCATACAGGGTGCAAAACAAAGATATGTGGTAATGCCTGCCAGGGAAGAGGCCTCTGGAATTCTGCTTCAGCATTGCAAAATGTTTTTGTTTGTATTGGTCAGGGAGAATACAAAATGGGTAGAAAATATTGCAAATGCGCATGTGGCTATAGTTATACAAACAGTATTTTTGTCAATGTTACCCTTTTAGGTTAAATATATGCTTGGAATAATATGTATAATAAAGGTACAAAGCATGAAAATAAAGTTTTTTTTTTCTTTTCTGTTTCATAGTACCTGTGTTAGAGTGTAATATTAGCAATCCTTGTGGAAGTTGGTGCCTGTACACTCCACTCCCTTGACTTCCTCCACCGTCCATGCTCAATCTCTTCCCTTTTAAAAAGTGTTTTTGCAGTACAAAATATTTACATTTCTTGGGTAGGAACATAAAACTTTTATACTTCAAAAAATTGGGTAGAATAAATATAATCCTTCTAAAAGATTTAAGTGCTTCAGAAAAGAAAAATCTACTGGATACTGATACTCTAAAATTGAAGATATTCAACAAAGGCTTGCAAGATGGAATGATGTCATAATGATGGTAAGTTAGATCTCTAGCTCTCCTCCCTCCTCAGAAACCAGTCTGACAGTCATCCACAGATAACTTAGTATTTCAGTTAATGTTGAGTTCCAGGTAGAAAGTTTTACTCTACAATAGCACCAAAGACTAAAGCACAACAATGTTCTCAAGTGCAAGCTTGGTGACTATGGATCTAGCTAGAGAGCTCCAATAAACTCCACAGTCTGTGTACAGCCCTGCTCAGTGGTAGTCCTGAAGGCAAGCCCATCTGCCTGGGTTTGTAGAAGAACAATAGACAAATAAGGCCTGACACCTTGACCACAGTGCAAACTGCAAGCAAATGTATCCTGTGGCCAAGTGTCAACCTGATCATATGGTTTTGAAGGCAGGCTCATGCTCCAGTTGTCCCAGAAGGAACTGCACCTGCAGGTGCCCCCAGTGTTAGGCATGCAATCCGCACATCTAGCTGCAGATCAAAAG
>PVKA01003553.1:45597-80372 GCA_004027165.1 Ctenomys sociabilis
AAAAAAAAAAAAAAAAAAAAAAAAAAAAAAAAAAAAAAAAAAAAAAAAAAAAAAAAAAAAAAAAAAAAAAAAAAAAAAAAAAAAAAAAAAAAAAAAAAAAAAAAAAAAAAAAAAAAAAAAAAAAAAAAAAAAAAAAAAAAAAGAGGAAAGTCAGATGAAAAGGAAGCAGAAACAGATAAACTTAGACAAGTTGACTTTAACTTGGAAATGATGTGTCAAAGATCATTCTATAAAAGGCTTAATTCAGCAGGAAATGATTATGTATATATATATATATATATACAGAATAAAGTAGGTAAATGCATAAAGCAAATTTTCACCCACATGAAGGGAGAAATATAAACACAGTAACAGTAGGAAGCTTCTGCACTTCATTGTCTAAGATGGATAGGTTAGCGAAACAGAATTAACAGAATCTAGCAGCCATATGTATTGAATGGAGGTGAGAAAAGCTGAACATTCTATGCTGCATAACTGAATACTCATCCCTCTAAAATGTACCCGAAACATTTTCCAAGACAGCTCATCTGCTAGGTCACAGGGCAAATCTCAATAAATTTAAGAAAATTGAAATCATTCAAAATATATTTTCCAGGACCTAGAAGATAGCTCAGCAGAATAAGTGGCTGCCTGGCAAGCACAAGGTCCTGAGTTCAATCTCTGACACTGAAAAAAAAAGACAAAGACAAAGAAAAAAATATATATGTACATATACATATTTTGCAATAGCAATAGAATGAAAGAAAAAAATCAATAAAAACTGTAGTATACAGAAATATATAAAAAAGCAATAGGTTGTTATAATTTTATAATTTCATCAAATAAAACATATACTTGAAATTTTTTGAGACAAATGAAAATCAAAGTGCAATACATCCACATGTATGAAATGCAATAAAAGCTGAACTTAAAAAGAAGTTTATTCACTTATATCCTTAACTGAAGGAGATTTCAGTCTTACTTTACAGGATACAGAATAAAAAAAATAAACAATTCAATTCAAAATTTCAAGAACAAGGGTAGCTGTAAAGTTGTAAAAATAAAATAGACAGTAGAGAAACAATTTTGAAATTTGACAAAATTAATAGTTGACTTCTGAGAAAACTAAAAACCCTAAGAAAAACTTAACTAAAGTAAAAATAAATAAGTGAATAGGGAGATATAGCAATGGATTCCAGAAAAATAAGATAGTCATGATGAACAATTATGCAAACTACATAGGAATAAATTAGACAACCTATTACAATGAGGAAAATAATAGTACTGTACATCTTACCCACTCTGAATCAGGAAGTGGAAAGCCTTAATGGATTAATAACAAATAGGAGGCCAGCCAGGTTACTCAGTGGACTAAAGAACCTGCTTAGGCAGGGACCGAGGTGGGAACCCCGACATGCTGTGCCAGCCCCACTCACAGGGTGCACTGAGAAGACAATTGAGACTGGGCATGGTGGCGTGCACCTGCAATCCAAGCATTTGCAAGGCTGAAAGCAGAAAGATCACTACGAGTCTGATCTGTGTAGTGAGACCCTGTAGGCCCTATACTAAATACATTTTTAAACATTGGAAGATTGAAGAAAACAGAAAACTCTTTAAGAATATTTTAAGAACACAGTGGTTTCACAGGTGATTTTTAGCAGAAGGGTAACTGTAAAGTTGGAAAAATAAATAAAATAGAGTGTAGGGAAGCAATTTGAAAAATTAACAAAAATGAAAAATGTTAGATTTTTCCTATATTGTTCATTGAACATTTCCATCATTTTCCTATTCCCTCTACTCCTTTATCTATGTCTTCCTTAGCTGAATTGAGCAATTCTCTTGTGGTTGTTGTCCTTTCCTATTTTTACCTCAGTTATTATTTCTGATCTGGCTGCCTCCCTAACCTGGTGCAGTTGTTTCTTTCCTTCAGTTGCTATCATCTCGGAAATCTCAGGCATGTGACTTCCGAGTTCTGTAACTTTGTCTGCCGTGCTTGTTTTGGGTGGGCCAGAGGTCTTGGATTGCCTGTGGTTTCTTCCTTCATCATTTTTGCAGCTCCTAATGTTCCCTGACTCTGAAGTGATGGTAGAGGGGCATGGAAAATGAGTACTATCAATCCTTAAACTCTCACAATAAATAAAGGAGGGAACATTTCCAAATTCATTGTGATGAGATCAGTACTATGTTTATACCAAGAATATACAAAGATTCTGTAATGAAAGGCAACTCTAGTATTTCTAGGGAACCTAGAGATGAAAATCTCAACAATATACTAACAAAATCCAAAAACACATTAGAAGTATCATATACTGCGCTAACCTAGGATTTACCTCTCGAGCACAGCTATGATTCATCTGTAATGTGATTTACCACATTAACAGAATATAGAACAAAATCAATGGATGCACAAAATATGTGTGGCAGAATTCAACATCCATCATAAAAATTCTTAACAAATTGTGTAGAAAATAAATTTACTTTAACTCAATAATGGTCATATATGGAAATCTCCACAGCTACCATCATAGTCAATGAACGATTTTTTTTCGAAGATCCAGAATAAAACTGTGTCCATTCTCACCTTTCCTGTTCAACAGAGTACTTGAAGTCTTAGCCATAATAACAATAAGTCAAAGAAGGAAATAACACCCTCAACAAAAATTGGCACCAGAATTAAAGTATTAAATTGTCTCTGCTTTGTAGATGGTCACATGTACTCTTTAGGCTTTTTAGGCCTTTAAATTCCACAGAAATCATTTAGAACCAATAAATGACTCCAGTATGATGCAAGAGAAAAAAAATGACCTAGTTCTATATACTAATAATGAGCTATCTGAAAGGGAGGTAAAAAAATAAACAACAAAAAAACCCACACACAGTTCCATTTGCAGTATAAAAAGGAATGAAGTGCTTAAGAAAAAATTTAACAGAGAAGTGAAAGACCTGTATTCCAAAAACTACAAAACATTAATGAAAGAATTTTTTATAAAACCCCAAATGGAGGGACATTCAATATAAATGATTTGAGAGAGGGGATATTTTTAAGATACATATGCTTCCCAAAGCAATATGCAAAATCTCAATGGAAGTTTTTTCCACTGAGCCAAAATTATTCCTTTTTTTTTTTTTTTTTCATTTTGGTGGAACTGGGGATTGAATTCAGGACCTTGCACTTGCCAGGGAAGCACTTATTCCACTAAGCCATCTCCCTGGCCCCAATGGAAGTTTTTATAGAAATAGGAAAGCTCATTTAGAACCAAATGATCACAAATTGACAAACCAATTTTAAACAAGAAGTACAAAGTTGAGACTGCATTTGAGACTGGGCATGCTGATGTGTGCCTGTAATCCCAGCTTTTGCGAGGCTGTAAGCAGGTGGATCACTAGGAGTCCAATCTAATAATGAGACCCTGAGCACCTTGTAGACCCTTCCCAAAAATAAAAAAAAAAGTCCAATTAAAAATACTTTATTCGATAAAATAGGTATATAATGGTGGAATAGAGATCCCAGAATTTTTAAAAAAATGTATCTATGTCAACTAACTTTTGACAATTATGCCAAGAATTTACAATGCTAGAAAAATGATCTCTTAAATAGCTCATGCTAGGAAAATGGTATAGATTCATGCAAAGGAAGGAACTTGGGCACTTACATAAATGTAAACTGAATTAGGCTTAAGTGTGAAATGTGAAACAAATTTTCCAGACAAAATCAAAGGGCAATGCTTCTATTCAATGAGTTTTATAATGGCTCCTTAGATACGACTGCAAAAGCAGAGGCAAGAAAAGCAAAGCTAGACCAGCAGAATTGCATTGAGCCAAAGGTTTCTGGATGGGAAAGGAGAAAAATAACAAAATTAACAGGCAACCTACAAAATAGAAGAAAATATTTGGAAAGTGTCTAGCAGATGACACTTACTTCATGTGAAAGTCGTACAAATCAATAACTTAAAAACTCAGTTAAAAATGAACAAATGACTTCAAGAGACATTCCTTCAAAGAAATCCAAATCACCAACAGATACATGAGAGAAAGTTTTCAACATCACAAATCCACTGGGTAAGGCTGATCTCGTGGGCCTAGAAGTATTCCTGTAGCCTTAGTTTTTGAGAGAGTTTACCAATACTGGTAATAATTCTTTCACAATTTGGTAGAAGTCAGTGATGAAGTCAGCTGCTCCAGGATATTTCTTTGTTTGATGTCTTTTAATTACTATTTCAATCTCTTCCTTGTTTGTTTATTTATTTAAATTTTCTATTTCTTCCTGATTCTATCTTGATCTAGATCTTACATCTTTAGGAAGTTATTTATTTCTTTTAGTTTATGCAATCTGTTTGCATATAATTATTCATAAAAGTTATTCATTATTCTTTTAATTACTGAAATGTTTCTTGCAGTGTCTGCTTCCATTTCTAATTTTACCTAAGCATTCTCTTAGGTTAGTATATCTAGGAGTTGTTCAATCTTATTTCTTCAAAGAAATCCTTATAAAGTTTCTATTTTTATTTGCTTTATTTCATTTCTGATCTTAATTATTTATCTCCTTCTGCTGAATGTTAGTTTAGCTTATTTTTCTAATACTTTGAGGCATGTCAGCTTACGTGGTTAGAGAGTTGTTTTGCCATTTTAAAGGCATGTATTGCAATGAATCTCCAAACCAGAAATGGTTTGGGTGCATTCCATGGATTTGTTTAGGTTAGGTTTCCATTGGTACATGTCTTAAGGTGTACCTTAATTTTCTTTTTACTCATAGCTATTCAGAAGGATGCTGTGAAATTTCAAAATTTTGTGATTTGTTTTTGCAGAACCAAAGATTGAACTCAGGCCCTTGAGCTTGCCAGGGAAGTACTTATTCTACTGAGCTATCTCTCTGGCCTTGGTGAATTTTTTTAATGTTTCTCCAATTATTGATTTCCAGATTCATATAGCTGTATTTAGAAACAATACTAGTTATTATTTCTATTATCTTGAATTTAAGACTATCTTTGCAGCCTAGCATCTGTGTATGTTGGAGAATGTTCCATGTGCAGTAGGGAAGAATGCATATTCCTCTTCTGTGGGACATAAAATTATCTATGTCTTTTAAATGCTTTTGGACTAAAGTACAGCACAAGTTCAATTTCTATGTAAATTTTTGTAAAGATGTCCATTTTTGAAGTTTGCAATTATATTGCTATACACCTCTTCCATTGTCTCTGCTAATATTTCTTCATATAATTTGTTGTCCAGTGTTGGGTACAGAAACGTTCAGAGCTGTCTTGTCCTCCTGCTGAACTGACACTATTTTCAATAAATAAGGACTATTACTTTCTACCTCTTGTCACATTTTTTGTTCTTTTCTTGAAGCCTATTTTGTCTAAGCATAGCAATTGTTGGGTTCGTGGAGATAGCTCAGTAAAATAAGTGCTTGCCTGGCAAGTGCAAGGGCCTGAGTTCAATCCCCAGTTCCATCAAATAAAAATAAGTATAGCAGTTGTTGGTGTTTTGTTTTTGCTTTTTTTTTTTTTTTCGGTTAATGTTTGCATGGAATATCTTCTGTATCTTCATTTCCAGCCTATGCGTGTCCTTAGCCTATGGTGTGCCTTATGTAAGTCACATAGACTTGGAATTTGTTTTTCTTTAAAACATGATTGGAACTTTGATCCCTTTATAGAAAGATTAATATTAATTAATTAACATTAATTGTTTTCTGGTTGATTGGTAGATCCTTTGTTTCCTTCCTATTTTGTTTAACTTCATAATATATGTTTTTCTTGTAATGTTAAGTATTGACTCCTTTGCCTTTCCTATTTTTGTATCCACTATTTTAGTTCACTTTGTTGATGAGGTTTAATAAAATATTATAGAGATATAGTAGATACTTTAATCTTATAACAAGTAACACTTGTATACAAATGCTCTAGGCTTTTCTCATTTCAGTTCATACTCTTGTTATCAAAATTTGTACTTTTAAAACTATGGATTTTTTAATGACTTTTTGTACTTATATATTTGATGATGTTTTCATGTTAGTAATTGCAAAAATGTATAAAATGTATATATACATCAGCATCATAATCATGGGCCACCTTGTACCTCTTTATGTTTTCATCATAATAACTGTCATCCTTTTATCTCTGATTGAAGAATTATTTTGAACATTTATTTAAGGCTTGTCTAGTAACATCAAATTCCCTCAACTTATGCTTTTCTGGCATAATTCGTTTTACCTTCATTTCTACAAGACACTTGTGTAGGTATCCTTGAATGACTCTTTTTCTTTCTGTATTATGATATCTATTTTTTGTAACATTTCTCTTACAGATTATGCAATATTTTTCCTGATTTCAGTGTTTTACAATCTGTATTCCACTATGTATCTCCAAATTTAGGTAACTATTTTTATTTTTACAGAACTCATACAATTTCGTGTATTTGAGGTTATATGAAAATCGCCATGTTCATTTTGTTCTGCTATTTCCTTGCTCTGCCAAATTTCTTATGTCTGTTGGGCCAGTCACATCTTCTAAATGTATACAAGGGCTTTCACAGAGTCAGGCTGTCACCTGTTGGTGGGCTCCTTGGGTATGATTAGAGCAGGGTATGTTGGCTTTGGATTCAGGGCATAAGTATAGATCTCGCGCAACTTCCTCAGGTTTGATCAGTATTAGCAATGTCTCCATGTATCTCAATAACTTAGACTGTGGGAATAGGTGGCAGCAGCGGTGGCACTGTAGATGTTCACTTTCTCAATAGCAAAGTCTCTAGCTGAACTTCTGTTCCTATTTTTCCATGATACGGAGACTTATTGGGAAGAACAGCATTGTGTGCAGGATTTAGCTCCTGCACATCACTAGAGCTGGCATTCTAGTTTTACTGTTCTGCTAAATAGTACAGTACCTTTGAGATAGGGACAGATTTACCCTATGAGGAATAGCTCATGCAACCATGGACAGTGGCTCTCAGACAGACTCCTGCATCTTAGGCATAGTGTCAAAGAAATACTTATGGTTCCAATCCAGGGATTCAGGGAGCAGCACTTGTACAGACCCAGAGAAGGGGATTTTGATTTCTTCAAGACAGGGCAAGCTGCAGTTCCGATCCCAGAGTGACAACTTTGAATCCAGGAGGTAAAGTACCACATGCTGATGACTCTAGATACCGGGATCATGCATACAGAAATGGCCAAACTCTGCACTTCTGGAAGTAGTAACAGCAACGACTCAAGAACTGCACTGCACAGCTTGGCTTGGCTGGAGTGGGCACCACCACAAGGCTGATTCCTTTTCCCCAGTCATTGGGGTGCCTACCTCAACAGACAAGATTCCAGAGTACTACACCAGACCTCTTCCCTTTAGGGATATGTAGATGAGGAGATATTGCAGAAATTAGAGGACTGTTGAGTCTCCTCTTTATGAACTTTGTCTTTTAGGTCTCTCCCTACAAAAATCAGAGGGTAATAACAATACAGCAACACATACTTTTGCTGTCAAGCATAATTTTCAGTGACAGAATTAATACAGCAAATGGATCCATACAGTTTTACTTTAAATTTAATATTAGAATTGTATTGAGCTATGTGATGATGGTTTCTACATATATACATAATTCTCCAGGACTTTTGGCATGAAATTACAGCGTATTTTAGTCTCTGTAATTATATATAGCTCAGGTTTGGCAAGCAATTCTCTAATTGCTTTCATCGCATATGTTAACTCCATTCCTAATTGCCTAAAGGGCTTTAATGATGGAAAAAACACATTTTTAAAAGCAAACATTATGGATAGGCAGACTGTTTATAGTTCCTAGTTATGCTTGGCAAAAACAAAATAATGACACAAACGTGCATAGTCAGTTAACTGTGTTACATTTAAATAGTGAAACAGCTTTTTAAGGAGAAAATGGTAAAATCTGAAATTGGCTAAATTCAAGAATTTAAAATGTATTGCTATTCAAATGTCTATTTTTCCATCAAGGTACCTCACATGACTTAGCTATTTTCCACAGAAATTTTTTCTTGGGTCCTATATGCTATGAATACTAAGAAAGCTTATATCTAGGAAAGCACATAGATGTGAAACACTCTGCCTATCATTGCCCATTATAGCTATAAATTTACTGTGTCCATTTAATGCAGGTTCTGTTCACTGATGTTCATGCTATGGTGAGATTTGAAGCCAAGTTCGCTAAATCTCAATTATCAGAAATCAGAACATCAGAACACTAGAAAGAATATATGTAAATTCCAGTTATTCTAATCAAAAAGGAAAAAAGACTGTATAATGTTTACACATGTGGGTCTGATTTATTTTACATATGAGTATGATCTCAAGTTGCAATGATTTAACTACAGAAGTTTCAATTTTATCTTGATTTATGGCAGAGTAGTATTCTATTATATAAAAAATAACTCCACATTTTTTCTTGCATTTTTCAGTTGGGTGTCATTTGGATTGCTCCAGGATTTAGCTATCAAAAAATTGTGCTGCTATAATCATGGGTGCACACATATTGCTGTGGTGTATGTTTTTAACTCTTCTGGGAAGATATCCAGCAGGGATCAAAAAGAACCTTAAATCTGAGTTTTGTGAGGAATCTCCATATTGATTTCCACAATCGTTGCACAAGTCTACGCTCTCTCCAAGGGGGCCGGGGAAATGGCTCAGTGGAATAAGTACTTCCCTGGTGAGCACAAGGGCCTGAATTCAATCCTCAATTCTGCCAAATAAATAAAAAAAAGTCTATGCTCGCACCAACAGCGAAGAAACGTCCTTTCCCCCACAGCCCCTCCAGTGCTTATTATTCATAGGTGTCTTCATAATAGCAATTTGTTCTGCAGTGGGATGGAATTGCAGTGTTGTTTCAATTTGCATCTGTGCAGTGACCAATGATACTGAACATGTTCTCACTTTTTATTTTCCATTTGTATTTTCTTCATGTGGGAAGTGTATTTTCTTCTCCACATTTTTGGATTAAGTCTTTGAATTTGGAGGGTCTGATTTTTTTTTCAATTCTTCGTATATTCTAGATATAAGTTCTTTGTCCGAGGTAGAACTGGCTGTAAGTAGGAGTGAAAATGTACGGTAGACATTAGGAACTGGGAAGAAATTGTTTAAATGAAAAGAGAAATTGAAGAAAGGAAGGAAAAAGGAATATATATATATATATATATATATATATATATATATATATATACATTAGCTAAGATAGGTACACTGCTAGTTTCTCTTAGTTCACTGAGAAAGAAAATTTGTGCTAATGTTGTTTTCATGCTAATATCTTGTACCTTAAGTAACTATTCTGAAGATAATAACACACAATGCATTAATCATTGTTACTGTCCAATGAACTTGTTTTGAAATTCTATTTTTCTCTTCTTACAACACAATTTAAAAAGTCATCATTCCCCTCAGCACAATTGACTCAGATCAATGAAAAATAAATATTTGCATATATATATTATATACTTTATATATATATATACTTTATATTCACATTTAATCGCCTAATTAATCCTAATAATTAAATATAACAACTACCCCCCCAAAGAGTAAAGGACAATGAGAAGTTTCATTTTTCACCCAGTTACCTAAACAGAAAAACCACAAAGGTCTGACCACTGAAATCTTACATATATTTGTGAAAAATCATAATTCTATAGTAATTGTTCTTTTTATAATTCAAAAAAGTGTTAAAGAATTATGACACTGATTTCTGAAGGACTGTAAATCACAGAAGATTAGATGGTGATGTGTTTTATTTAAAAATACATCAGAATACATCTTCTAGGAACTAATGGAGTCTTTGATAATCAGAGATATGTACTGGGAATAAAAGTACAATAAGGAGACTATGTAAGATTTCCATATAGCTAAAAGAGAAGACACAGAAGATCATAATATCTAAAATTTGCTTAAATAGGTCAGGTTTAACATGTAAGTTGAAAAGAATAATTTGGGCAAGCCATACAAATGCTAATAACTATGCTAATATGCATCCCTAGTGAAGGAAGCAAAACAGTTTAGAATTGCCAAGATATTAGCATACAAAGTTGTGTTTTCACAATATATAATATTATATCTTTCAAAATATTTCAACCATGAGAAATCTTTTCTCATAAGTCACATCAAACATCTACCAAAATAGCATTTGACTGGAAAGTTACAATAAAATAGCCACATGATGATAGATTTTAACATTTCATATACAAAACATGTATGTCCAGGAAAATATTGTGCTGTGATAAATACTCAAATAATTTGTAAAGTTAAATTCATCCACTAGACTTTAGCTTACATGAGATAAATGTTGTCTAATGCCCTTTGAGACTTCTAGAAGACATCTTTCTATAGTTCAGTTCTAAAAGACGGCAAGTGTGGAACTGTGAGGTTTACCATGTCAATTTTCATACATCACTTTCAAATATTCCAGGACTGACCTCTTACTTACCTGTCAGCTGATTGAGAAGACCAAGCGGTCTCAAGACTTTTGAGATTTCTGTTTCATTGGACTAGATATATCAGCTGAAGTAAGCAAAAAGACAGGCAAGAAACTAAAACTTTCAGATTTCAATTTTATTTAATCTCTGGTAAAATTACTTTTTCTATTGTGATAACTATTGTTATGGCCCATGAAGAATTCACAAAGATGGTTTGCATTGCTGGAGCAAAATATACAACTGAAATAGAAAAGGTTTAGTGTGAACTTGGTGTCAGAGGATTTCAGCTACTTCTTAGCTGACTTCATTAATTTTAGGCCTGTGTGGGTGCGGGAACACCATGGCACAGGAGCATGGCACAAGGACGCTGCTCACTCCAAGGCACACAGGGAGCAGAGATGAATGAAAGAAAAACGAAAGAGCTATGCCCTTCAAACGTCGATCAAGGGACCTACTTCTGGTAACTAGGCTTTCTTCAAAGTGCATTTATTTAATGGACACACGAATGGATTAATCCAGTGTGTGGTTCATACCCCATGATTTAATCACCTTCCAAAAGCTCTACCTCTAAACACTGAGTGTTTTGGAAGACATTTCTGATCCAAATTATAACATTCTAAAGATTTACATCTGTCTCACACTGCAAAATAAATGCAATCTATTTCCAAGTGTTGCTACAGTCTCAACAGGTCCAGCATTTCTCAAAAGTCTAAGCCTTCTAAGCCGGGCATGGTGGCACATGCCTGTAATCCCAGCACTTGGGAGGCTGAGGCAGGAGGATTGTTGTGAGTTCGAGACCAGCCTGAGCTACAAAGTGAGCTTAAGGCCAGCTTGAACTGCATAGTGAGACCCTGCCTCAAAAAAAAAAAAAAAAAAAAAAAAAGTCTAAGCCTTCTAGAAGACCCAGGAAACTCTTCTAAGGTATTGAGCATCTGTAAAAAATCTAGCATAAGTTGCATATTCCCTAGATGCAATAGCTCAGTGGAAACATTCCAGTTCCAAGTCAAAATAAAAAGGAATTTGACCAAAGCAAGACCAGAATCTCGCAAAGAAATCATAAATCCTATAATTTTATGTCCAAAAATGCCAGCACATCGTGGCACGATACACTTTTCAGAGGGCTTGGGCACCCAACCTTGCTGGTTGGTCTCTCTTCAGCTGGCTGTGCTTGTTGCCTGCAAGTTTCCTTGGCAAATGTTTTATGTGCCCATAATTTGTAGCTTCTTGTATTCTGCACTGCAAATTCAACCTCATTCACCCTTCCTTGCAAGTGACCTGAGAAGGAC
This sequence comes from Ctenomys sociabilis, assembly GCA_004027165.1. NCBI lineage: Eukaryota > Metazoa > Chordata > Mammalia > Rodentia > Ctenomyidae > Ctenomys > Ctenomys sociabilis. The sequence continues at coordinate 57,280 of PVKA01003553.1, forward strand.
TTTATCTCTGTCGTACATCATTCCATTGCCTTCCAGGACTTCCTTGGAAATCTGGATAGAAGCAACCTTGACACAAATACTGTGCATTTCTCCATACACATAAAATTAACATTATGTGGATAATGTCAACATGCACAGTAGTCAGGCCTCCTTACACCATAGTTGTAGTGCCTGGATGGTTAAACTGAGGAGAAAAGCTCCCTAATAATCTTTAGGTGGTCAGGGCACCCCTGGTACCCTCTTGTAAAACAAAGTTAGTTTTAATAAGTTTACACATTTGTGCCCTTGAACCTAGAATTGATGAACTTTTGATAATTCCAGAAATGTTTCCAAGAGATCTTTCCTACTGTCCTGGTGCAAAGTACAGTGAAACTTCATTTACAAACTTAATTCATTTCATGATTCTGGGAAAAATGTCCCCGTTAATGTTGCTACCCAATGTGGAATTCACAAATGCATCAAATTCCTAGCGAATGCTTCAGTACACTCTCCAAATTGTTTGGGGATGCAAGTGTTCATAAGTTGAAGTATTACTGTACTTGGCCTTCTTTAAATAAAGTCACAAAATTTTTTAGTCACACCTTCTTGTGCCATGATTTTGTACACTTTTCTGGCCAAACTACACTTTTCAAAAATTTCTGTTCATGTTTTTGCTCTGAATTTTCACTGTAATTACAGCTGAGGGAAATCAGAACACCACATTTAACTTTCTCCTGCCAGATAGAGGAGTCTGTCATCATTAAACTCAGCCTCCCATAAATGTTTAGGACGTGGTCAAAGTGCAGACAATCTCTGGCCAAAATGAAAGTGCATGACCTCTCGTCCAATTCTCAGCACAGTAATCATTCTCACAGGCAACCTCACATTGTTTAACATCCACATTCCTGTCAGCATTCCGGTCTTCTGAACTCATACCAGATTTGACAGTTAGGCTGTTCTTACAGCAGTCTAGGCTTTTTTTTTTTTTTTTTTTTTCAGCTTGATTGACCAAAATTGCCAAACTCCACCCACCAGTCAATTAATTCTGAAAGCTTCTCAACAACATGGCAGGCAGAGCATCCATGGCACTCTCTTCTAAACAAAGTTTTTTTCAAAGAAGTTTACACATTTATTCCCTGAGCCCAGGACTGATGAGCTGTTGTTAATTCCTGAAATGTTCTCAAGGTGTCTTTACTTTCACCCTACTACAAACTGCAGTGATACCTTTGTTCACAAATTTAATTCATTCCAAGATTCTGGGGCAAATGATCATGTATACTCACGGCAATGAGTCCATTTTCTAGTACCAATTTTCTGTATTGGTTAGTCATGTTTCTGGGACAAAATACTTGGCATAACATCATAAAAGAGAAAAAGGTTATTTTTCTTAGGATATCAAAAGTTTCATTCTATCCGGGTGGCTCCAATGCTTTTCTTTAATTTGGAAAAAAAACTGAGCGTATATATTGTTTTCTAAAATACATGTGAATATGCACAAAATGTATAACAAATAAAGTAAACATACAATTAAATATGTATAAAGACATTTTATAGGTACATAATTGTAGTACAGAATAAAGAATTTCATGATCATATATTGGTATATCTTTTTAATGTATTTTGATTCTTTTCATTCTAAGCATTTTCTTCTCCTTCCTCTCACCTCCTCCTCAAGTGTCCTCTCTGGATAAACATATGATCTTCTAGTTGCTTGTTCTATCACCCGTTTTTTTGTAATTTGTGATAGTTTATTCATTTTTGTTTCTTCTATAAAAGAAAGCAAACTATGTTTCATGTGCTGAGACTGGATTATTTCACTTAACATGATGGTCTCCACTTCTCTAGATTTTCACGAAAATCGCATAATTTTGTTCTTCTTTGGGGCCGAGTAACACTCCATACTATGTATGTAGCATGTTTCCTTCACTTCATCTAGTTATGGGCCTGTACACTATTCCTGAAGCATAGCTGTTGTAAACTGCACTGCTGTAAATGGGTATTCATGAATCACTCTAGCGTAGTCATTAATTCTTCTGGGAATATACCAAGCAGTGGTATAGTCAATTAAAAGAGTTTATATTTTTTTCCTAATGACTATATTAATTTGGATTCATATCCACAATTTAAGAGGATTCAGTTTTTCCTGTAAAATTTCCAGCACTCACAGTTTTTTGTATTTCTTTTCATAGCCATTTTGATTAAAGTGAGATGAAAAAGTATGGTTTTGATTTCTCTGATGAGCAAAGATTAAAAAATTTTTCCCATATACTTATTGATCATTTGGATTTATTCTTCTAGTAATTCCCCATAGAATTCATTTGCTCATTTATGAATTAGACTATTATTTTATTTAAAAATTTTAGTTCTTTTACAGTCTTGGTATTAATCCTTTATTGGCAGAGCAGCTAGCAAAGATTTTCTCTTATGCAGCTTGTTTTTTCACAGTAGTGTTTACTCTTCCATTTCCTTTGTGTTTCTTAATTTGATGTAGATTCAAAAGCTTATTACTGATACTATTATCTGTGCTATTGATGTTCTGGGCAGGAATTCTGGCTGTATTTGTGGCTTTACGTCTTTATCCTGTTTTTCTTGGTCAGTTGCAAGGATCATAGCCTTACATCAACTGTATTAGGGTTCATTAGAGAAAGGGAATCAATATAAATTTGTGTGTGATTATCAAAAGGATTTATTAGGTAGGCTTCCAGAGTCAGAGGAGAAGAGGGGCAGTTGCCATCTGTGGGATCAGAAGTGGAAGACTCCAAAAGGATCATGTATCACCCAAAAGCCTGAGTGTCCAGGAACAGTGAAAGGTGAAGGTCCTGAGATGTACTGAAGCATTTCCATTGTGGGTCTCTACCAAAACTCTGAAGAGTCTGCCTTGGCAATCTGAAGGGTTTGCCCAGGAAACCTGAAGGAGCTGGAGATCAATATTCAATTGCAATGGGGATATCTGGAGTTCTTCCAAAGAAAAAAAGACTTTTGTTTTCTTTCCCTTTTTTACTCATCCAAGCTACAAGTGTATTTATTGGATGGTGGCCCATACACCTGGGAGGGGTCTTCCTTTCTTAGTTTATAGCATACAGGTCAAAAACTCACCCACATACCCAGAACTTTACAAATCTGCAAGGAGGTTCAACTACTAACATCTCATCATTGTATTTGATCCATTTTGATCTGATTTTAGAACAAGGGAAGAAATAAGGATTTAGTTTCAGGCTTTTGCATGTGGACAGCCAGTTTCTTTTTTTCATCATATTTCTTGAAGAGACTGTGCTTCTGTTTTGGCCCCTTTGTAACAAAAATTCAGATGCCTGTAGGTCCCTGAGGTTTGTCTATTTGTGTCTATGGCTGCTTTTGTACCACTGTCATTTGTTTGTTTGTTTTTTTAATTACTTATTTATTTGTGTGCTTCAAGGTCTTGCTACACAGCTTGGACTCATACTGATCCTCCTGTCTAAGCCTCCTCTGCCCTGGGACTAGAGGTCTGTGATACCATATCCAGTTTTAGTGGCCAGCACAGTGAGGGTCAGGCATGGCATGTGGTACTGTGGATTGAACCCTGGTCCTTGCACTTGCCAGGAATGCACTTAGGCCCCTGAGCTATCTCCCTGGCCCCGTTTTGTTTTTATTACCTTGGATGTTTAGTACAATTTGGAATCAGGGAGTCTGATGCCTCCAATATTGTTCATTTTGCTCAGAATTGCTTTAGCTATTTTGGTCTTTAGTGCTTCTGTATGAATTTTAGGATTGCTTTTCCAAATTGTGTATAAAATGGTGATATGTTAGTAAGAATTATATTGTATATTGCTTGTATTAATATCACCATTATGACAATATTGGTTCTGTCAGTTCATGAATAGAAGAGGTACATCTATTTCTAGTGTCTTTTTCAATTTCTTACTTCAGTCCTTTGTAATTTTCATTTTCAATGTCTTTCATCTTCTTGATTATATTGATTCCTAAATATTTTGTATTAAAAAAAGCTATTGTGAATGGAATTATTGTCTTAATTTCTTACATTGTTTACTACTAGTGTAAAGAAAAGCTACTCTTCATTGATTTTTGGATGCTGCCACTTTGCTTAATTTGTTGATGAGATCTAAGTCTTCTGGTGGAATTTTCAATGTAAAATATCATATTATCAGCAAATAGGGATAATTTGATATTTTTCCTATTTGTATCTCTCCTAGTTCATTATTTTGCCTAATTCCTCTGCCTAACATTTCAAATTGATGCCCTCATTGCATTCCTAATTTTAATGAATATGCTTTCTGTTTTTTCTCAATGAATATGATTCATTGACTATGTGGTTATCATATGATTTTTATCACTTTGAGGAATTAGCTTTCTATAACTATTTTCTTCAAGACTTCTATCACAAGGGATGTTAAAAATTGTCAAAGCCTTTTCTGCATTTCTTGAGATCATCTTACCTGTTTCAGCTTGGTTTTGTTAATGTAGTGCATGACATTCACTGAGTCATGTATATTGAATCATCATTTCATCAACTTGATCATGCTATATGATCTCTTTAATGTGTCACTGAAATTTGTTTTTGTGAATCTTATTAATTTTTGTGTCTCTGTTCAAGAAGGATATTAGTATGAACATTTCTTTTTGGTTGAATTTTTATCTGATTTTGCTACTGGTGTAATGATGGTATAATTGGCAATATTCTTCTTCTTTCTGTTTCCCAGACAAGTTTGAGGAGCAATGTCATTATTTCTTTAAATATCTGGTAAAAGCCAGCAGTAAATCCATGGAGTCCTGGACTTTTTTCATTGACAGAGCTTTAATTATTCCCTGAATCTCACTGCCTGTTATTAATTTGTTTAAATTGTTTTGTATCTTCTTGGTTGCACTTCGGTAGGTTATATAAGCCTAGAAATTTATCCATGTTTACTAGATTTTCCAATCTATTGGAGCCGATGTTTGAAAAATACTTTCTAATAAACTTCTGCACTCAGTGGTATGTGCTGTGATGTCACCATTTTAACTTCTAAAGATTTTTTTCTCAAAAACAAAAAAAAGATTTTTTTTCTCTCCAGGAATTGAACGCAGGACCTGTTGTTTTCTAGATAAATGCTGGTGCTGCTGAGCAATATCCCAAGTCCTTCATTTCTAATTTTATTAAATTAGATCTTCTCCCATTCAGTTAGGTATATTTTAGTCATCTGTATCTTTACAAAGTACTAACTTCTATTCATTGAACCTTCTAATAGTCTTCTTTTTGTTTCTGTTTCCTTTATTCCACTTTACTTTTCCTTCGATTGGATTTAGGATTTCATTTCTTCTTGATTTTTGAGGACATTTGAGATAAATCATTAGTTTATTTGGGATCACTTTTGCACAGCTGTCAGCACTCAGAGCTGTCATCTTTCCTCTGGACTGCTTTGACTGTGTTCCACAGACTCTCCATATGATGAATGTCTATCAAAGTCATTCATTATGGTTGCAAAGAGGTCTATTTGTGCCTTGAGGTCAAGCAGTGACTTTTTATTTTGCATCAAACTGCATGTGCCAACATATGCTGCTTATATAGGTATTGGGGACTTGGCCAAACTCTCCAACTGCTTGTGTGTGGTATATGGCAAAAAGATGAAATGAGAGGCAGAGACAGATTTAGTAATGTATGACAAGGGGACTGGAAGAACAATGCCTCAGGATGACAAAGAGAAAGACAGTCTGGGCTAGCTACCATTTACTGAGTGACTAGGGATTATCAGGTGACTCTGAGGGCAGCAGTGATCTTTTCATTATTATTATTTTTATTTTTTTATTGAAGAACAAATAGCAATGAGACAGTTTCAAGACAAATTGATAGGACAGATTAGATAAATTAATACAATGCAAAATGTTTTTGTAATGTTTTGGTATCTTAGAAGGTGCATACATGTTGTTATACTTACAGACATTTTATAGCAGATGTCTCTTATCAGTGAATGGAGAGAGTGTAGCTGTGTACTTATCTTATTTTTATAGATGAATTATATCACAGATTCGATAATTAATACTTTCTAACCTTGTTATCTCCCTAGTGCTTGTCTATAGCACTAGAAGCCAACATTATATCTTGTCCAACCACTATTAGTGCAAATCTTGCTTCTTACAGAATTATTTAGAAGCATGGCATATTTATCCTAACTGTACTGTTTATGCACACACATCATGTTTCTTCCTTTGTATACTCCTTTTTATTGTCTAGACCTGTCAAAGATGGGCACTCTGTCTTTGGAGTCATTAAACCAATTTAGGTGCCTGAACTCGGCAACACAATCCAACACAGTCCAGCATTTCACAATAGTGAGCTATCTGAAGAAGTTGTTGACTACCCATTTACAGCTCAGCTTATTATTATGGCCCCATGTTATATACCTCATTTTTATACTTTTCTGCTGGATGATTAAGACTGAGGTAGATCAAGTCTTATATACCAAAAGATGTAGCTTTTGTTTCTGATGAGGTCAGTGAAGTCCCCTCAGGGTTTATCTTCTCTTGTCTTCTTATACTAGGGAGACTATATGATGTTTGCACATGTGTGTCTGGCTTATTTCACTTATAAGTATATGTTCAAGTAGCATCCACTTCAATATAAATGCTTCAAGTTTATCATTCTTTATAGCTGAGTAATACTCCATTATATAGAAATACCACATCTTTTTCAACCATTCCTCATGTGATGGACATCTTGGTTGTTTCCAAGATTTTGCTATCACAAATTGTGCTGCTATAAACATAGGTACACATATATCACTATGATATAATGTTTTCAGTTCCTCTGAGAAAATTATGCTGAAAAAGAGCTCATGTTGATGAGGATCAGTTCAGATGACTCAGAAGTTGGGGCTGATTTTCAATTCATGAGGATTTTATGTTGATATAATCTTGCCCTGGAGCATCGTGGCACCGTGAGACCAATGAGGCCTCCATTAGGGCCTCTGAGCCCAATGGCAATTTAGCAATTGTGGTCCCCAAGATATTTTTGTAATTTTTATCTAATAATTACACTCATATGAACACATATGTCCACATATGAAGGAAAAACACACAAAACACAAACCAAGCCAAACAGAAGACAACTACCACCCCAAAATCGACCCAGTATTTGCCTACCAAGTTTCATTGGTCAGTGAAAAAGAATTGCTATAATTTGTACATGGACACACTAGAAAAAAAGAATGTAATAAATAGAATGCTATCTTTCTTTCCCAAAGACTATTTCTATAGTAGAGTGATGTGAAAATAACAATAAAGGTGAGATATTTCATGGCAAAGTAAATTTAAATTTACCTGTTATCTCAAGATAAATGCTGTAGCCACCCGAAGCTCCAAGGAATATTCTAAGGCAATAGGAAAAGGTTAAAGGTTCTTAAGCATAAAAGGTCTGTGGTAGAGTAGCAAGCTGTGGGCTGCTAACCTTCTTTTTCTGGGCTCCACAGTGGTCTTCCCAGATCCAAGTCCCTTCCTGTGGAAAGGACCACATAGCCAAAATAACCTCCTTTACTAGTGTTCAAATTGCTACTGTTTTCTGCTTCCCTGCCCCTTTCCTTTAGAGCTATCTCTCTACTGGGTGAATATCGCTATCAACTTCCAAAAAAAAAGAGTAAGAAAACCAAGACGACAGCCATCAGCAGTGGTTGTTATATTGCACATTGCTGTCTTTAGTGTAGTTGCTTAGACAAGCAGATATAAGCATGTAAAAGTGGTCAAATTTATTTTTTGACCTGCTTTTCACTATTTATTTATTTATTTTTATACATTTTGTACAAGATCTACAGGGTCTCACTGCACAGATCAGACTCATAATGATCTCTTGCTTTCAGCCTCCCAAGCACTGGGATTTCAAGCTCATGCCACATTGCCCTCTCAGTGTGCTCCAGGGATGGACCAGTGACGCACTCCAGGGATCGAACCTTGGTCCCTGTGTCTGCCTAAGCAGGTGCTTTAATTTGCTGAGCTATCTGGCTGGCCCCAAAGCAAAAAGTTAAAGCATTAAGTGATACCTTCAAAAAATCAATGGAAATTAGTAAGACAATCATTTTAGCTATAGTATGCATATACATACATGACTTTCCCCCTTCCATTTTTCCTTTCACTTATGCTTTCCCTTAATGCAGTTACTTAAAAGAGCCACCCTCCAACCTTCTGAACATTAGTAGTTTACAGGGAAAGTAATATCACTCCACTTGTAAATGAGGTCTCTCTTTGTGAGCTTTCAGTTCAGCCTTCTGTTTTTCCAACACTTAAGAAATGAAACTTTACCTGTTATTTGAATGTAAGTTTGAAAAAATAGAAAAGCAGCCCTGAATGGTAGAAAGTTGCAGGTTTAGTAGTAAAACAAGAAGTCCTCCCTCCATCAACGTACTAAAGAGCAGCACTAGAAGAACATACCCTCCTCAACCATCACTGATGACTCCTTTGTAGTCAAAGGATGCTTTAGTGTTAGTAGAGAATGATGATGTATTGTGATTTTTAACAATGTGAACCTTCCATAGTAGACTGGCACAAAATAGAAACCTGGAGCACCCAAGATAGTGTCAAAAAGAAATGGAAATATTTTACTGAGGCACACACGAAAATGATTATTTTTCTACACTTATATTTGAAAAACCAGTTATACATAAGAATAATTATGGATTTTTACTACTGAACTTCTGAATACTTATTTTAGTTTTTTCTTACATGTATTTATGTTTGTGTAAACTGTGTAGTTCTAATCTGTTATAAGAGGTAAGCAGGTGGAGTTTTATAAATATCTCATATTACAGTTCTATTCAATTGCTATTATAAATTATCTCAGTTTTTAACTTTTGATATTGTTCTTGAGTTGTGTATGCCACCATTACAGTTATGTAATGCCATTAGATTCTGCTATTTGATATGGGCAATCTGGGCAAAAGAGCCCAGTTAGGGAAATTTTACCTCAAACTATTTATTGCTAAATTGGTTCTTCATTAAAGACATACAAAATGAAGAAATAAAACTTTAATTTTTGAATATCAGTGAGCAATGAAGAAGCAAGAACATGCAAGAGTTTCCTTGGAGAACAATTCCCTCCTCTGCCACAGAATAAAAATAATCTATTTGTATGCCACAATTTCAATACTCTGCTAGCTAATTAAACGGAATGCTTATTTCCTCTTATGAGAACCATAAAAGATAGATAAAAATAAATGAGCCTATCCAACTTGAAGCTCACATAACATATATTTTGTTAGAACTTTGGATGTGAATGATAGAAAGCTCATTCAAACAAAATGAAAGTAATATGAAAATTCATTGTCCCTTGCAATTAAAACATAGGAATTGTTCTGTAGCACTAACTTAATGGCCAGTCAGATCCATCATCTACAGTCCAGTACAATTGCGTGTCCTTTATTTCAACTTTTCTCAATAGATGGAACTTATTTTCTGTAACTTTTTTCACATAGTAAAATAGCCTTTCACATAGTAAAAATAGCCACCAACAATTCCAAAATATATATTCTCTAATAAAGAACAACTGAAACACATTTGCCATGTGTTCAGATGGCTAGGAAAAGGATCTTATTTGCCAAATTTAAGAGAGACATCCAATTTGGGTCAATCAACTGTGGCCACCCTACAGGGTTTACATGGTACAATTCACACTCTAACCACACTGTTAGCAAGAAGATGTCTTAGAAGAAGAGGGGGGGAAATTATAGTAATAATTACTATAGTTTGTGATGATCAATGCATGGACAATGTCCCATAAATATTAAAAGCTAAGTTATAAACAACTGACAGCACTATAATTGCAAATAAACCAATGTGAATGCTAAGAGGTTTTGCACTTCATTTGCTGGTGAGCATGGGTGCATGAGTGCATGTGATGGATGAAGACTGGAAGAGAAGAAAGAATAAGAGGTGAAGGGAAGAAGGGAGCGGAAGAGATGGAGAGAAAGGCTGTGCAGTGATGGCCTCATGAAAACCAAGATTAAAAACAGCTGTAATAGCCACCCTGTTACTGGGATGAAACATCCAACCCCCACAAACCCCACATCAGAGAACAGATTTCATCTCAGCGTTTCAGAGGGTTCAGTCTATGAATGGCAATCTGGCCCCAAGTCAGAGATGGCATGTGCAAGAGCACGGTGGGGAAAAGCTGCTATGCCATGGCAGCCAGGAAGTAAAGAGGGCAGGGAAGAGCTGGAAGCAAGAACAGCCTTTCAGTTCATGTCTCCAGTGACCCAGCTCCTCCACTCAACCCCCAACTCCTAACAGCACATTTAAATATGATCGCCTCCATGGATTAATGCACCAAGTAGTATAGGAGCCCCACAATCCAATCAATTTTCAAGAGCCAAACATCTAAAAACATGATAATTTTTAGGTACATTTCAATTCAAACTGTAACAATAACTTAAAATTACTAAGGAACATGTGTACGAGTTCTACTGATCGACAGACAGGACCATGAAGCAAAATGATGTTCAGACACACTCTGCTAGCAAATGAATTCCATGATGTAATATGAGAAGCATACAGTTAAGGACTTCTTTTGCTAAAATGTATATAGTATACTATGTGTGTAAGGATTTGTGTACGTATGAGTTTTTAGATCTTTCAGTTACCTGTGTTAAATGAAAAGACTAGTTTAGCCAGGCGTGGTGGCGCATGCCTGTAATCCCAGCACTCGGGAGGCTGAGACAGGAGGATTGTTGTGAGTTCGAGACCAGCCTGAGCTACAAAGTGAGCTCGAGGCCAGCCTGAACTGCATAGTGAGACGCTGTCTCAAAAAGACAAAAAAAAAAAAAAAAAAGAAAAGACTAGTTTAAAGATTTCTGTAGAGCCCAATTCTGCAACTGACTTTTACATTATACAATAAAACAAATAGTCTTCAACTTTTGTTATACTAATTATTAAAATACTGCTGGTTTGATCCATCCTGTTGTTGCTTCTTTAACATTCACCCAAGTGCAAAGAATTTAAATGAGTATTCTCCCATGCCTAATCATTGTCTAATCAACCTCAGTATGTCAAATATCATTCCAAGTGTAGGTTCTTGCCTTAAAAGGTTACTTGAATAAAGGGAACAGTCACAAGATCCTCCTTCATTTTCTCTTCCAGTTACCAAACCTAAAACTGGACATTAGAGATCTGTGAGTATATTAACATCAATTAAAATGGCAGTAGTATAGGGGACATCAAATTAAGAAAGGTTTGAAGAATGGAAGGCGATTAAAAGGGAAAATATATGGAGAGCTATTCCACATAAGGGGAACTCTAAGGCCAAGAAGCAGCATCCAGAAAAGAAGCATAAGATAATCTACCGAGATATATGTTGTGAAAATAAGCGCTCCATGTGACCCAGTGTGGTGAATCAAGTGAAATGCATCGAGAAGGCTAATACAATAAGGACTGCGTTGTGTCCTCTGAATTTTGCCACCAGGATGATATTGACATCTTTAGCAAAAGTATAAAGAGGACTGAAGCTGGATTTCCATACTCTCCTCCGGATCTTGGTTATTAACTTCAAGGAAGTGACAGAGGATGTTAGATGAGGAAGCAGTCCATGGGAGAAACATTACATCTTAAGCAGAATCAATTATGGAAAAGAAAAGAGAATAAACATTTCTGAGGGCCCCTAGGATGTAAGAGTGATAGTACTGAGAGAACAGAAGCAAGATTTCAGATTAAAATCGAAAAGAGAGATGACTTTCTAAGATAAAGGAGAGATAGAAAAAATTTAGAAATGGGGATGTACGTGAACATCTTTATTTGTCAAGAAGTTAAGACAATGCAAGTATAATTTTCAGTTTGTATGGAAGCAAAAACAAGGTCACTTGAGAAACCATGAAAGGGAGGAATAGAGTGTGGAAGTGGAATCTAACATGTTTTAGAGCCAGAATGGTCAATAAAGAAAGAATCTTCTTATGGATGCTCCTGTGTACTTGTCTTTCAGTCTACTGATTACTCCGGGTGCCCACAAGCATTGCTTGGGGGTGGAAGATTGAAACTACTAGCTATGACCGATAGGGTCACAGCAGCACATAAAGTCTAGGTTCAAGGTAGAAAGCAGTAAATGATAGCAACTGATAAAAACTGAGAGAACCTGAGGCTTGCATAGTGTTGTAACAGGGAGCAAAGGACAGGGAGTACATGACTCTAAGAAGCTGTTAGTGTAGCAAGTACAAAGTAGGAATGAAAGTGTGGGGAATCAGAAACAGCTGAACTCAGAATAATGTCAAGCTTGATATTTCTATTTATGAGAGTAGCTAATTTAATGAAGGTTAAATAGTTGGAGTGCAGGAGATTAAGATGCTTTGGGATGGGATTTCAGAAGGGACAAGTACACAGAAGTGGTATTTACCCAAGACAAGCCACATAAGCTTTAGAATCGTTTATATGACAAATGAAAAAGTGTTTAAAATTCTAAAATAGACATGTTCCTCAGCATCTAAATAGTTTATCTTGGTCAAATGGGGCTTCTACTCCTAACCTTTTGGGAAATCTTCGCACTGAGTTCTACAGTCCCAGTCCACACTCCCACCAACAGTGGAGCAAGCTTCATTATTCCCCCTCAGTTACCACATTTCTTATTGGTTGATGATATTTCTTGATAACACCCATGCTTTCTGGAGTGAGATGGAATCTCAGTCTTGTTTTCATTTACATCTCTTGAATGACCAATGATGTTGAACATTATTTTATGTTACTTTCCTTTTGTATTTCTTCATCTGAGAAGTACAGATTCATCTCAGATGCCCATTAGGGAGTTAGACCTTTGAGGTTGGAAGGTCTGATTTTTTTCATTTTTTTTTTTATATGTTTTAGATACAAATCCTTTGTCTGAGGGACAGCTAGCTATATTTTCCCCACTCTTTGGCTTGTCTTTTTACTTTCTTGGTGATTACATTTATTATGCAAAAGATTTTTAATAAGAGGGTTTCCCATTTGTTGATTCTTTGTAATATTTACCATGCAGCTTGGATTTTGTTCATGGAGCCTCTACATACACATATCTTCAAAATTGCTATTTTTCTCTTCCAGTGAATTTACCTCATATCACAGTAATATATGTGCACCCATGTTTATAGCAGCACAATTTGTAATAGCTAAATTGTGGGGGCAAGCCAAGTACTCATTACCTGAGGAATGGATTTTTTAAAAATGTGGGTTTTTTTAATGTATAATAGTACTACACAGCCATTAAGAAGGTTAAACTTGAGACTTTTATAGGTAAGAGGATGCAACCTGAGAACGTACTCATGATTAAACCAAAGCAGACCTATATGTATACAAATTATGTTGTCTCACTAATGTGGCAAACTAAATGAGTAAAGAAGATCCAAAATGTACAATATATATTCTGACTAAGGAATAAATTGTCCAAAAGAAACAATAAAACTGATGGGAAAAGGGAGGAAAGGAAAATGAAAACTAAAACAAATTATATATATATATATATATATATATATATATATATATATATATATATATATATATACTTTGTATAATTTTTGTCTTAAAACAAAATAATAAGATAATTATTTATATCCCTTGAAGCATTTGGCATAGTTCTCTGTATGTAACCAGAAATCAGTAATTCAATAATTCCTTAACAAAATTGGTTGAAAGCACCCAAAGACAAATATTTTCAGATATATCTAAAAACAAATAATAAACATCAGTCATTATAGAGTGAGCGATGTGCCACAGATAACCCTGACTTTCCCCAGTAAGCACTTTGTGCTTCTTCATTAGAGACAGGGACTTCCATTCACATGAGGAAATTAACCTCTCAGAGTAGAGGATATTTTCCCAACCATGTGATAGTGTGATTAAGTTCTGGACCATAGAGACAACAAAATATCTCACTGAAAATTTAAGGGGGCCAAGGAGATGGCTCAGTGGAACAAGTGCTTCCCTGGCAGGCGCAGGGACCTGAGTTCAATCCCTAGTTCTGCAAAAAAAATTAAGAAAGAAAGAAAATTTAAGGGTTTTTCTTTTGAAAGAATACAAAATAGTGATACAAGAAAACAACATTGTACATGATACAAGAGTTCACTAAACAAAGTAATAGGAATCCAACAATGGTTGCTGTAATACATGATGCTGTGTGCGAATTAGTTTTTCAGATTCCCAGCTATAAAAGTATAAGTTTTGTCTAAAAAGAACAATAACTAAGAAGTTATAAGAAATACAAGAGAGAAAAAAGAAATCACAGTACAAACAAAAACTGTAACCATTAACTGCTCCTTTCTTTTTTTGTATTCATATAATTAGAATTCTCAAAGTAGAAAGGAGTTGGCAATAAATATTTAAAGATTTAAAATTTCGGAATTTTTTTTAATTTAATTTAATTTTTTTAATTTTTGTTTTATTGAAGTACAAATATCATTGAGACAATTTTAAGATACCTTGACAAGATGGATTTGATAAATTAACACATTGCAAACTGTTTTCATGTTTTGGTATCATAGAAGGTGCATACATGATATTATACTTACAGACATTATTGTAGCATATGACTCTTATCAGTAAAGAAAGAGAGTGTGGCTGTTTGCATATCTTATTTTTTATACCTGAATTACATCAAAGGATCAATAATTAATACTTTCTACAAAATTTCTGAATTTAGTTCAACTTGTAATACCACGTTTCCAAGAAAAATGAACGTTTTGCACAAGAAATTTAAATAAAAACCATATCAAGATACACAAAAATGAAATTATCCAAAACTTATTATAAAGAAAAAAAAATGATTAAAGCATATACATAAAAATATTAGCTATGGAAGAACAAAATTAAATAGCATCTTATTCCACATTAGAAAGAACAAAAAAGGACCAAGTGTGTAAGAAATTAGACTAATTAAAAAACTAAAAGAAAAAAAATCTATCCTCTTTGAATTTTATACTTATCAAACATACATTTGAAAACTAAAAGTAAAATATTTTCTAGTTATACAAACTTGAAATATTTTAATATCTCCAGATGTAGCATATAGAAAATAGCAAAGAGCATAATTCAAAAGGTAAGAGAAGTTGCAGTATGCTCCTGGATGAACAATAAAGAGCTCTCAAAGTGATAGTTATGCAGGACTCTATAAGATATGTTAGATGAACCCTTATTTAAAAGGTCATTGAAGATTTCTATGAAACAGTACCGTTCTTATGTCAGGTTATAAATGTATTCTTTTCATATACATGTTTGTGTATGTGTATATGAAGGACAGGGAAGAAGTAATATAAAGCCAACAGAAAATGGAAATATACTTTTTAAAGTTTCTAATACTAGGAGAAGATATCATACAATGTGTTTTAGACGAATTGTAATTCAAAGATACAGTATAAATCTTAAAAAAAATTAAGATTAAGCATTATTCAGAAAATTAAATACTAATTAATTAAAAATTAAATGTTTCAAAACAATTAAACTAAGAAAAAAGTTTTCATGATAGCAAAGAAGTACTAAGAATAAAACACAAGATAAGTACTGGAATGACAAATGAATGACCATCCCTTCTGACAGTTTGGGAATAGGATATCTCACAAAGTTCTAGTGTGTTGTGGGCATGGATAATGACCATGACACTTACTGGTGGCTACAGCTGTTTCCTTGAAATCCACCCTGTAGACCCATATGGAATCTTGACCCATAGGGTGTTAGAGAAGTCCATTTCTACAGTGTGCTGGTGGAAATATTTTGCTGCTGTATAAAAAGAAAAACTGAAAGACTACTATTGTATACCACTTATTCTTCTGTGTTTAATTGTTTGCCCCATTTGGTGGGTTCTTTCCATTCTTGTTTATGGGGTTGTGATCATTTTGCTTCCTCTCTAGAACATCATTTAGTAGTCTAGTGTAGGCTTGGCTTTGCCATCATGAAATTCTTTAGTTGTTCTTTGTCATGGAAGTATTTTATTTCTCCATTATACTTGAGAGGGAGTTTTTCAGGGTATATCAGTCTGAGTTGGAATTTGTTTTCTTGCAAGACTTGAAGTACTTTGCTCCATGCTCTTCTTGACCTGATGGTTTGTGAAGAGAAGTCTGCTATTATTCTGATCGGTTTTCCTTTAAATGTGATCTGTTTGTTTTCTTCAGTGGCGTTTAGTATACTGTTCCTGTGCTGAATTTCTGGGATCTTAATTATTATATGTCTGGGAGTGGTTTTAAATGCATTTATGTTATTTGGAGTTCTATATGCTTTAGTTACCTGAATCTCAGATTGTTGCCCCATATTTGGGAAGTTTTCTGCTATTACTTCTGCCCATATTCTTTTTTTATTTCATTTGTATTGACTCCTTCCTTCTCATTAACGCCTATTAGTCTTACATTGTTCATCTTTGCATCACCTTGCAGGTGTTGAATTATTTTTTCCTGCATCCTAGTTGATTTTTGCTTACCTTTTCACTAGCTGCAATGGTGTCTTTAAGGTCAGAAAGTCTACTTTCACTTTCACTCAAATAGATTTGCTGGCTTGTGATTGAGGAATTAATTTCTTGTATATCACTTTGGATCTGTTTCATACATTCTATTTCTTTCCTATATTGCTTGTTCAGGGATTGCATCATTTTTATATTCTGCTCTATTTTTTTTATCAGCGTATTCTTTAGAAGCACTTAGTATTTCTTTGATTATAGTTATCACTACTTTTTTTTACTTTAGAAATTATTTATGATCTGATTTCTTCTATATCTTTCTGGAGTTGTTTCTTTACTTCCAATGCTATTATTTCAGAGATTTCAGGTGTCTGATTTCCAATTTCCCCTATGCTAGTGTCTTCTGCATTTGTACTGGGTGGACTCGGGACCTGAGACTGCTTTTTGTTCCTTCTCTTTCTCATCTTGTATACCACTGACTTTTTACCTTTGGTGTAGAGCTTAGATAGAGTTATTACCTTAGCACCAGGTCCAGATCTATGAAGTTCAGACTCCTCCAGGTGGGTGTGGCTTGGGTCTGGCTGCTGTGCTCCTCTTCTTCCTGCTGCAAACTTGCAGGTGAACCCTTTGTGTCACACTGGCAATATGTTCTGATCCTGAATCAGCTGGGTGGGTCTTACCTCTAGTCTCTTTGCAGGGAGTTCTGCTGAAGGGTTCCATGCTGGGCCTGTTCTCTGGGTCACTTCAGGATCTGGCGGCCTGAGTTGTCTCTAAAGGTGTTTTCTAAGGAAAAAAATAGAGAAAAGAAAACTGTGTTCTGTTCTTTCTTTCTCCCACCTGAGATGTGAGCGGTTGGCCCAGCCACTATCTGCCATGAACTGTCACACATAAGATGTAGGAGAAGCCTGAAAGCACAAGTGTGAAACTGTCAGGCTAGCTCCTCCATGCACATTCAGATGGTTTCTACCAAAGAGAATGAAACCTCCAAGTGTTAAGCCCTTTTTTTTTTTTTTTTTTCTGTACATAGGATAAAACTTGAGACCTTGCCTTTGCCAGGCAGGCACTTTTGCTGCTGAGTTATGTCTCTAGCCCTGTTAACCCACCTTTAATTTATTTTAACTTTCTGCTACTTGTAGCTGAATGCAATGTTAATTATTTATTGAGACCAACTAGGTTAAGCATAGTGTTTGAAAAGTAAAATTTCAGGCTACCCTGAACACGATTAGAGTATACGAATTTATTTGTCTGAGGAAATATCTACACAGAAGTACTTCTTCCTGATGAGAAAAAGTGCTGTGGGACTAATTATTCAGATAGCTTCCATTTGGTCTTTGAATCAAAGTTTAAATCTTCTGTTAGAAATTATTTATAGCAAAGTTACAACTACAGAACCACCTGAGAAGTCCCACTCAAATTTAAGTCCTGAAAAGCTGATTTAAAAGAAGAAAACTATAGAACAGAGAAAGGGAGACTGGGGAGATGGCTCAGTGCACTTAGGGTAGGGTGTACAGGTTGTACGGGTCTCAATGCATAGATCAGACTTGCAGTGATTCTCCTGTTTACAGCCTCCCAAGTGCTGGGATTATAGGGGTGAACCCCTACGCACAGTCTCAATTGCCATCTCAGCGAGCCTTGGAGATGGTGCCAGCACGGTGAGCCCAGGAATCGAACTCCTGGTACTGGAGTCTGCTTAAGTAGTCTCAGCTTGCCCCAGGGGCTGGGCCAGCACAGCATGCCGAGAATCTAACCCCAGCAGCTGTGTTCTGCCTAAGCAGGTGCTTTAGTCCACTGAGCTATCAGGCTGGTCCCTTGAATTCAATTACTTTGTACAGTAATTGCCTCGATGAAGATTCCAAAAACAATCTACTTCCTCCTAGTCCTTCAGAGATTTCTGGATGCCAGGCATGGCGGTGCAAGCCTGTAATTCTAGCACTTGTGAAGCTGAAGCAGAAGAATTACCATGAGTTTGATCCCAGCCTGAGCAAAATAGTGAATGCAAGACTAGCCTGAACTACAGTCAGACCCTGTCTCAAGGGATGAAAAGAATGTTTCTTTAAATTCCTGAAATCCTCCTAAATCTTGTGTAGTCCTGATTTGTTCAAGAGGCTTTCCTGGATTCCAAAGATTATAATTCCATGGCTGCTCTCATTCCTCTCAACTCCGCACCACCGTGAATGAGTTGAGGTCATCTTCATTATGCAGTCAGCCCTCAACATAGTAGTGACAGCTATTTGACTGGCCCTTCTTTCATTTTAAATATTTACTTATTCATTTATTTGTACAGGGTCTCAATACACAGCTTGAACTCATAGTGATCTTCCTGTCTCAGCCTTCCCAATGGTGGGATTTCAGGTGTGCACTACCATGCCTGGTTTCAGTGGCCTGCACTGTACTGGGCCAGCATGGTTTGTGGTACTGGGTATCGAACCCAAGTCCTTGCACTTGCCAGGCAGGCACTTACACCACTGAGTTATCTACTAGGCCCTAAGTAAAATTTCTAAGCAAAGTAGAATTTAACAATATAAGCATATAATTGTGTACTCTCACAATGCCATTTCATTATAAACATGTGCTGATTTTTCTTTAACCTGTACACCATTACTAATCATCCAGACTTTTTCTGTCTTCTGCTACTCATCACGTTGCCTTACATGTGTGAAAGTGTATCATTTAATAAACTTTCATAGAATAAGCATCCTCCAGATTAATGCATTTAATCTGTTGACCTTCTTTTTGGCATGTTATAAACCAAAAAGTAACCATAGGTTGTGATGCTGGTGTTCATAATTCCTGTCAGTTCCTCTACCCAACATGTTGAGTTTTCTTTCCTTTCCTGTTGGGTAGATAACTCACATATTTTTTTTTTTTTTTCTGGAACTTTACTACTGCTGTTCTTCTGGTGCAACCCTTTTCTCATGGAACTAGAACTGTTACTTTTCAGAGCCTATGAAATATGAAAACATTGCCAGCAATGACTTGTAAGAGTAGGCATATTTCAGAATAAATTTCAAATAGAGACTCATTCAGTTCCCACCTCCAATTAAATGACTTCTTTCTGACACAGCAGTTAAAATCAATTTAAGAGCTTCCTGGAATACTGTTTGGAGCAAATATGCAGACATCCTCTTATTTATAACCTGGAACTCTGACAAACTCCTGCATATTGAGTCTCATAGGCTTTGAAACTATGGGAACATACACAGTAGCAGTAAATCTGCTTTTCATTTTTTAGATTTTAAATGGGATAATCCTGAATATGTTACAACTCTATGGTTACTTGGAACTATGGTTAAAATGTTGCTTTGAATTAACTAGGAAGTTCGATTAAAATTTTATTCCTGATTTTGAAGTTAAATATTCACATGACTTGAGTATTACCATATCTTCCAATTATTGTACAAAAGGAACAATGCAAAAAAAAAGACAAAAGTAAACAGATGACATATTTTGGAATTTGGAAATCTTTTAATTGGAAGATACAATTTTTTAAGAAGCCAGATTTCAATATTTATTACCTCAAAGATAAGTGTATCCGATGCTACCTACAGAAATTCTTATTCACTGTGCCTGGGTAGAGTCCAAGAAATTGAATTGCTAACAATTTACCAGCTAATATTCGTGCTGCTGATATGGGCCCAAACACTGCAGACTAAAATCTACAGACCACAATGCTCACATTTTATTAAATTTATTTCTAAGTATGTGATGCATTTTGATATTAGTGCAAACAGAAATTTCAAAATTTGATTTTTCTGCATTTTGATACCAATATAGAGATATACAATTGAATTTATGCCTTGATCATGTACAGAATGGCCTTTGTAAACATACTTTTCACTTGTACAGAAATGATGGATTTCTTAAGAGTTTCTAAGCAAACCTCTAGGCCATACAAGAATACATTTTTCCTTCCTGGGGGTTTTTATTTTATTTTATTGTAGTAACTAGAACCATGAGAGCAGCATTGCATGAAAGAATTCAAAATGGGTAACTTTTGCTTGTTCCCAAGTTTACTAGGAGAGAAGTCATTGTCTTCCATAAAATATCACACTAGCTCTAGATGTTTCATAGAAATGCTTTATCAAAAGAAAATTCCTTCCTATATTCAGTTGAGAGATTTATCACTAATAAGTATTGAAATTCATTGGATTTTCTTTGTTTCATTGAAATCATTATAATGTTTTACTTTGTTTGCATGAATATGAAAAAAATACGGTAGTAAATCTTCCATTGTTAGATCAAATTGTTCCATAATTTAAAATTTTGTTTTAATTTCTATGTTGACATTTTGCAATACCTTCCTGTATTTTCCATAGTTACAAAATATGTTTTTAACTTATCCCAGTCTACATAAGTGATATTATACCATGGAAAATGATATTGTGACATGTAACATAAATTTCTATTTTCTAATACTTCACAACATGTTTGTGTTAGTTTTCCATTACTGTAGCATGTGAAATCCATTAACTTAGGAGGAGGAAGATGGATTTTGGATCACAGTTCTGAAATCTTCCATCCATGTTCAGTGGCAAAGCAGAACATGGAGATGGAGGCACAAGCTATGCACTTCCTGGCTGTCCATAGGCAAAGAAGAAAAAGGGGCTGGGGCCTCTATATCCCTACAAGGACCTTCCCAGCGATCTACCTTTCTTTCACTATGCCTTATCACTCTGCCTTAGCTCCATAAGCCTGAGACCAAACCTCAAACACACAAGCCTGTGGGAGACTGGCTCCCAACCATAGCAGTGTGGTGTGTATGCGTTGTATTTAATAGCTACATACAATTAACAAACATAACTTATGTGTGTTAAGTATATACTTAAATGGATTAAATAAAATATATGTTTACACATAATTCAAATGAGGAGCATTGTATTAATTAATTTTTTCTCCCTTCTTAATGTCTTATGACTTTTTTCAATTCTGTATGTACATATCTGTTAATCTAAACCACTAATGTGAAGACAAAACGTGGAATATAAGAAGTACTGCTGAGTTCACATTATTTTGCTTAGCGAATTTCTGTATCATTTCTAATTTTTTATTATCATTATTTTGTATTCTCTTCAGAAAAAAGATAACGTACATATTTACATTGAAGTGATATTTTAATTAATGAGTAAAAGTGTTTTTTATTTAAGGAAGGAAAGGCTTATTTAGCTCACAGTTAATGGAGGCTTCAGTCCATAATCAGCTGGCTCCGAGGCAAAGTGGCACACGGTGGAGGGTGGCCCTTCATGGTGGTGGAGAACAGTAAATTAGCAAGAGAGAGGAGGGAGGAGTGAGGACCAGAGCACTTGTTGATTATGGGCTGATACTTCAGCTGTTTCATGCCATCTTCGTTCTTTCAGTGCATCTGCTTCAGCTCACATTATCTATGAAGAAAGCTTTAGCATTTCCTTTCTTTTTCAAAATATTTTTCTATTCACATGTTTCCCTTTTTCCTTTTAACAGTACGTGTTTGAAGTGCATAATGTTTTCACTACCACTTTCTTGGTAAGAATTCCCAAGATTTTATTCATCTGAAAAATGTATTCTCTTTTGTTCTTGATGCTGATTATGAAATCCTAAAGTGATATTTTCTTTTTACTCTTCTTCCCTCTTCATTATTTTTCTGCATAATTTTTTACATAGATGCAGTGTAATTTTTATAGGGTCTTATATGGCATATGACATTTTTCTCTGGATGTCTTTAAGCCTTCACTTTATATCTGATTTCTTGAAACTTAACAGAGCTGTGCATACTTAAATTATCTCTGTAGGTATGTAACCTGTGATTTGCTTAGATTTCTCTATCTATACTTTGTCTTTCATCATTTTTAATGTTTTATTACTCATATATATGAGTAATAAATAGAGAGATGTTGTTTTGGGGATCTAACTCAAGATCTTGAGCTTTCAGGCAGGAGGTGTGTCCCTGAGCTACATCTCCAGCCCTTACATAATTCTCTCCCTTAAAATTTTAGTCATGTTAAGGTTATATTACTTGGTATATCCCATAGATCAATAAGGCTTCATTTATTATTTATTCTCAAATTTTTCCTTTACTACTCACATTGAATGATTTCTATTAATCTATAACCAAGTTCATTGGCTCATTACCTCTTTCATCTGCTTTCTTCAGTCTGTCCTTAAGTCCATTTACTAATTTGTGAAATTTGTTATATATATACATTTTTCATGCCCTTCACCTTTGCTGAGATTGGGCATAGGAGTGCTCCTTCTGTTGAAGTTTTCCTTTCTGTCCTTCAGCATTGTAATGGTCTATATCTAGACATCCTTCCCACAGCCTCCAAGGCTCATAGCAAGGCCTTTGAAAAGGGACTGAGTTATGGGAACTCTGTGCTAAGGATGAGAGCAACATTAGGCAGCAGGGCTGGGCTGAAGAGGGGGTCACTACGGGTATGACCTGGCCAAGCACATCTGCCCCACTGCTTGCTTTCACTCTCTTCCCCTGATTTCCAGGCTGTGAGCAATTTCCTTCCACCGCAGCCTTCCACCGAGCCCTTTTGCCTTGGAGCCAGCCAATTTATAGACTAAATTGTATGCTAAAATACTTCTGCTTTAAACTGTGGGTGTCAGGTATGGTGTCCCAGCAAGAAGTGACTGAGACAGATACATTCACATTAACTTCTTCAATGTCTGCCACTTATATCTCTGTGTCTGTTTCTATACCCTGGTTTTTCTTTTTCTTTTAAATTTTGTTTCTTTCAGAACCAGGGATTGAACTCAGGCCATTGGGCTTGCCAGGGAAGCACCTATT
>PVKA01003553.1:80472-108712 GCA_004027165.1 Ctenomys sociabilis
TTTTTTTTTTTTTTTTTTTTTTTTTTTTTTTTTTTTTTTTTTTTTTTTTTTTTTTTTTTTTTTTTTTTTTTTTTTTTTTTTTTTTTTTTTTTTTTTTTTTTTTTTTTTTTTTTTTTTTTTTTTTTTTTTTTTTTTTTTTTTTTTTTTTTTTTTTTTTTTTTTTTTTTTTTGACCGCCCAGAGCATGCATTTAACATCATAGTGCTATTTTGATATTAAAAGAATAAGTATTATCAGTTAATTACTTTGATCTTGGATCTTATATTTCTACAAGATGGGTCTGTTTTTGACTTTGCTTTCAGCCTATAGATTTTTCTATAGTCCTGTTTATAAGTATGATGATGTGGCCTGTGTACACTTCAGCGAGAAGACCAACATGCATAAACAAGATTCAGATGCCAAATTCTATCTACTGTGTACGGGATAAGAGCTAAAACATCTGCTCAGCTTTTTCAAATATCTAGCTGTTATTGTTTCCTTTTAGACTTCTTAGAGTTGTCCTTGTGCATGAAAAGGTCAGCCAAGGATTTGAGAATAATTTATGCACAGCTTTAGTAAATTTTTTTCTGAGATTTCTTCCTTTTTAGGATTTTCCCTCTTCAGTTTCCAGCTGGGCTGATGGTATCACACTCTGTCCTCTGACATCTGAAGCTGATAGAAGAGAAAATTTTCACTTGAATTATGCCTGAACTATCTATCTCACAAAATTTTGAAAGAACTTTGAAAAAAATTAACTATGATCCTAGTTCAGAGCAATTTAATTCTTTCGAATGTTGAATCTACTATAGTATCTTCCTGTTTCTGCCTACCTAATTCTGAAGTGCCATCAAACTGGATCATAGATTATATTGTTATAATGATTATTTACAGGGGTAAGTCTTTAAAAAGTATTTAATAATTATCACAATCTGAATTCATTTTTTTCCTTGTAACATTTGTAGGCATTTCTTTATTTCAACAACTTACTACATAAAAAGGTCTCTTCAAGGTCCACTAAGTTCAGATTGATAGCTATCCCTTCATAGGAAATTTGATCTTTTTATCTTAACTTTAAAAAGATTTTCTGTCAATAAGCAAGAAAATTTACTGTTCTATCTTTTGGCATATACTGTCATATACCAATTCATCTGTTCTACAGGTATCTTTCATCTGCCTTCTGTCAGCTATTAAACAAATGAATAGAGACATAATAGTGAATAGATGACAAAATTACATTACTACTATAGATCCAGTTTATAATAAGAGGATACTGAATTTTTGAACATAAATTAATTTGGAAATAAAGGATAAAGATATAAGGGATATGGAGAAATATAAAGTTAAGAAAGAGACATTAGTATTGTCATATTTTCATATTTCTACTACTTTTAAATTGCTAGTGATACTTCAGAAATATATTAAAATGATAATATTGTATAATTGTGCACTATTCCTTTATCTTTATGTAATATCTTTAATTAGTATCATTAAGTATACTTGTCATTCGTCTTCTAGTATTTTCCTTTTTAAAGTCTTTATGAAGTTTTTTTAAAATTTGGAATAATGTGAGTGTTTCATATAGAGAAATTTAAATCTATATCTTTTAGAAATGTTAATGTTTCATATTTATATTCATCAATCCATGAATGAATATTCATTGATGTTTCTTAAGTCAATAATCTCTATTTTTGCTGTGCTAAAAATATTAAGGAAATACTTCCTTTTTGAGGAGACAAGGAAGGTTGTCTTTTCCCATGCTTATGAAGAAACAAAGCAGAATTACTAAATAAATCCAGAAAA
Source organism: Ctenomys sociabilis (assembly GCA_004027165.1). Taxonomy (NCBI): domain Eukaryota; kingdom Metazoa; phylum Chordata; class Mammalia; order Rodentia; family Ctenomyidae; genus Ctenomys; species Ctenomys sociabilis. The sequence continues at coordinate 82,251 of PVKA01003553.1, forward strand.
ATACTTTTTTTTTGTCTTTTTGAGGCAGGGTCTCACTATGCAGTTCAGGCTGGCCTTAAGCTCACTTTGTAGCTCAGGCTGGTCCTGAACTCACAACAATCCCGCTGCCTCAGCCTCCGGAGTGCTGGGATTACAGGCCTGCGCCACCAAGCCTGGCAGAAAAATACTTTTAAATTTAGCAGGACTGCTGCTTGAAGATGCGTGGTCATGTACCTTCCCACGTGTATATACACATCTGCATGGGATACACTAACTATTGCCCGGCAATAGTTAATAATGAGCTAATAGGTCCATTAATCAAGAAAAACAATATGGGCTTAAATAGTATTGATATGCATATAAACCCTAATGGAATTATACCATAGTAACTGTTTCATTTTCCTGTACTGGGCATTAAGGCCAGGGCCTTCACACCGAGCTATGTCCCTTTCTTAGACACATTCTCCTTACTGAGATATAGCACAACCTTTGAGACATTCTAGACTAAGCCTTAACAAAGTCTAACAGACCTCAGCCCTTTCTGGTGTCTATAACTATCCATATAATAGTATTTTATTACAAGCTCAACAGACCAAGCACCTGCCTGGCAAGTGTAAGGACAAGGGTTCTATCCCTGGAAACTGCCGGCCCTGTGTCAAGGCACACTGAGATAGCTACCAAGATGGGCCATGGCGGCACATGCCTGCAAGTCTCAGCGCTGCGGAGGCTGAAAACAGAAGGATCACTATGAGTCTAAGCTGCATATTGAGACTCTGCACTAAGTATAACATTTTGCAGTACTTCACTTCACGAAATCTAGGACATTGTTGACTGTAAAATAAAAATATATTTTATGTACCCCTTAAAAAGGAAAATTTTGCTTAAAATATTCCTTTAAATCATCAAACTGAATTTTTTTCTTGTATTTTAGCATGGGGTCTACAGGGTCTAGGGTCCACAGGGTCTCACTATGTAGATCAGACTCATAAAGCTCTGTCTGTGTTCAGCCTCACAAGTGCTGGGATTACAGGCGTGCCGCCATGCCCAGTCTCAATCCCTTCTCAGCATGCCCTAGGGACAAGACCAGCACAGCACGAGAGGGATCAAACCCTGGCCACTGCCTGAATTCTTCTCTTAGATTTTAAATTATCTTTAAAACAAAAACTGATTTATGTGTACAGCAGAGTCCATTTTGGTCTGCTTGACCTAAAATATTGTTGTGTGCTCCTTTACAGAGAGGATGTAGTCCTGTACTGTAGGCTAAAGCAGACAAAAGTAAAACGGAACTGTGACTGGACAGCCGCAGAGGAAGCAGCATCTTCCTGCAGCCTAGATACTTTCTAAAGACTGATAACATGAAGAAAATGAGCTAATAGGTCCATTAATCAAGAAAAACAATATGGGCAGCAGCTGAATTCTCCAAAGAAACAATAGTATATTTTTAACTTTATTGCAGTAAGAACCAAAAAATTTCTAGCTAATTTTTTCTATTTAATCAACAAACTCTCCAAACTTGAAAGTAAAATAATTGTCAGATGGTTGACTCATTCTTTCTCCAGCATGCATATGCAGCAAGTAGTGCAAAACAGTATGTAAGATGAAAAAAATTTTAGATAAAACCCACAAATTATTCAGGAAATAATGAACCCCAGAAGGGGTAAATATTTAGATTAACATAAAATATGTCCTTACTGTTAGGATATGCATGTGCAGTTTTACATTTTAAAAAAAGCCATTGCTAAAAGAAATATAGTAACAATGTGGCATAGGCCTTGTGGCATTTACTTTAGTAAATTATTAAAAATAAGGATAAAAGGGCAACATGTGTTGAGTGGAATTTGTTGCAGGATTTTCATGGTCTTAAAGCAATACAATATTATTTGAAGTTAGCTAGAATTATTCCAAGACTCATGCTGTATGCTTTATAAAAATCAGTATGTAACCCCAAGGCTTAGGAATAAGAAAACAATACTCCAGAGAAAAAGGATGGTGAATTATGCAGCTTTGTGCTACAATGATACATACCTAAAATGAGTTTACAAAGGGAAATGTTTATTTGCTATCCCTGCTAGAGAAGTTTTAGTCCATGATTGTTGGCCCTATTTCTTGTAGGTAGCATATCATAAAGAGGTGTACATATGTAGTAGGACAAAGAAATTTGCCTCACGTGAGGGTGGTAAAAAGGATGGGAAATGGCTGGCTTTCTACTGACCCCTTCTAGGGAACACATTCAAGATGAGAAGATGTCCCACTGGGCTGTGCCTCCTAACATTTCCATCACATCCCAGTAGTGTCACCCCAATAGACCTACTGGACTAGGCTTTTCTTGGGGTTGAATTAAAATTCAAACCCCAGAACATATATGTTAAAAATATCTGATTCATTTGGAAGAGATGGCTGTCAAAAGGACAAATCATTCTATGTCAAAAGTATATTGACAGTAATAGAGACACTTCATACTGATATACACATCAATTCCATAACAAGGAAAAACAATTCAACTTAGATGAACAGTTGAAGAAAGTTTCAAAATATAAGAGGTAAAGGAAAAAATAAAAAATTCACAATCAGAGTTGATAGATAAATAGAAAACTATGTCAGGGAACTATAGATGTGAACAACAGAAGCAGCTCAAATTCTGGGATGTTTAAAGAATGATTTTACATAGTGCAGAAAATTGATGAAATAGGGAGAGAAATAACAATTTGTTTTGGTTGGGCAAGTAGAAAGACTAGGTTAGCTGGCAGGATAAGTTAAGCATCTGCAGGCTCTCTTCTAGAATAGCAGGTAAGACAACAAATGCACTATGGAGACTTTTGTCATTGCAGCAGAATTTTACCTTTCTGTCATATTTTCTACTGTACAGCAATATTCTACCAATGAGAAATTTTGCATAAAATTTGGAAGGGAGGAAGCAAAGCAGCCACTAAAGCTCTGACTACAGGGGGCTGGTGTGTGGTCTTATTAACTATATACATCAAGTACCACCTTGGTATTAACCAAGGGAGCACTGAAAGAGACCCAAGTATTCCAACTTGTCTTCCTATAATTCCATCACTTCCTGATTGATTGACTCTTAGGAGATGTTTTCCTAATCTTCCTCTATCAGTCTTTTCAAACCCTGCTTTAAATTATTTTATTCTTGAGGATTTTTGCAACTATGTTTAAGTTATTTTATTCTTAAAATACTTAAAGTGGGTGTTTCTTTTTCAACCAGTATGCCATAATGGTTGGGTGCAGAGACACAAGACAGTCCATTTGGGTGGTAAAGTTGCATAGAAGTTCTTCGCTGTGTGCTTTAATTTTTTTCCTGTAAGATAAAAAGCATGATCACCAGCAGAGTGTAAAGGTGAGACGAGAGACATGGTGCGAGTAGTCATTGGAGAGTATTATTCAGAGAATGGACCGCTCACTGCTGGGCTCACAAAGGATGCTCCTTATCTTTTGTAGTTGTGGATTTTAAGAAAACTGGTAAATGTATTTTTAGGGTTTTCTTCAGCCACATTGCTAGCCTGTAGGTAAAATTTTTAAAGGTGCTTGGCTGTGAGGTACAAATGACTCAGGAGTTCTCAGAATTGCTTAGGTCTAAAACTTACTGGAGAAGCTTTAAAGAGATTCAAGTGCCTGTTCCCTCCCTGTGAGATCATGATGTAATTGTACCACAGTGGAACCTCATAATTACAAAAAATATTAAAGCTATCAGGAGGATCCCAAGGTAAGAAGACAATAATCCCATTTTATAGACTATGAGTCTACTTGAGTTTAAAATCTGTGTCCTAGTTATATTTTTATTCTGTTTGAACAAGGCGACCAGCTACAGTGTTACTTGAACTCAAGAATAAATGTATGAAAATTTAATATTTGATTTCTGTTTTCAACCTTTAACTCTCTCCTTTTAATTGTTGCTCACATATATCCTGTAGTGCTACAGAGACTGTAGCAGATGAGATGATTGGAAATGGGTAGATAAGATACTGAAAATTAAAAAAATTGTTATATATGATTTCACAAATTGTTGCTGTAAATACTCTATCCCTTCATATGCAGATATCTGAGGTAGAGATGACAGACCAATTTTCTCCTCCTTACATGCCCACAGACCCCAACTCCTGGTCTTCCTCACAGGTGTTCATTCTGTGTGATACAGTTCCAGCCAGAAGCATAGCACCTGAAGTGATGTGAGCTACTCCAAGCTATGAAATCCTCCTCATAGCTGAGGTGCTAGAGTCCCTGTGGAAGGATCCTGGGCCTCTAAATCATGAACTAAAATTGCCTGAAATCCACAGAAGCTTCCTTGAACTTTGTGCAAGCAGAATAAAGAGACACAGATGGTGTACAGACAGCGGTGCACTACTTAGCCATAAAGAATGTTTCACTCATTAGTAGGAAAATGGATTCATCCACTAATGAGAGAGAAGGTCTACTTCTGTGAGTCAACATACTTGTTCGGTATATTTATATGCCATTAAAAATGCTTTGTTTAGATAAATTGTGTTTCTTAATCAAATGTTGTGTTCCAATTAAATATCCAATTAAGTTCATTATTGGTGAGAAGTATCATCTTATTTCAAATTTTTATTAGAAAGGTATCAAAAATCCTGTATGTTATGCCTTTGGCAATAAATGATGCTAGTTTCTATTAAATAAATTTCCAGGCTGTGGGTCTAGAGTAATGCTTCTAAAGGTATGTGTTAGCACTTTAATCACAGGGGAGTTCTGTTAGCATCATACTCTGGTTGAGTAGTTTCTAGGAGAAAGTTGGAGATGCTGTGTTTCTTCTCAATTCTCAGGTGACATCCAAGTTCTGATTTGCAAATCACCCTATAAGAAGGAAGGCTGGAAGTACAGCACTCTCTCTCCTGTAATGGCTCGGAAGCCTACAGCCCTCTCTGCATATTGAACTCTTTCTGTTATGGGCTGATTTGTGTCCCCAAAATGATAAATTTAAGCCCTTACCTGGGTATCTATAAACATAACCTTATTTACAAAGAGGGTCTTCGAGGGCATAGTCAGGTTAAAGTAAAGACACGAAAGTAGGGTGAAATCTAGGTCCTTCTAAAAAGCAGGATACCCAGATATGGAGACTAAAGACACAGCACCATGTGAGGGTTAGAGTGAGAGACTGTAATGATGCAGCTATGAAACAAGGAGTGCCAAAGATTGCCAGCCACACCCAGAAGCCACAAGAGAGGCATGCGACAGACACTAGAGGTGTCAGAAGGAATTGAGCCCACTGGCACCTTGATCTTGTAATCCCAGCCACCAGAATTACAAGATTACATTTCCATCATTTAAAGTCACTGAGTCTATAATACGTTGTTACTATGGCCCTTGGACACATGCACCTTTTTACATTGTATTTGAATTTCTGTGATATATTAAACATGGTATTTATGAGAGAATAAAAATAAACCAGTGACTATCTATTTCTTCTCAAATTGTAAAGGAAAAAGAAAATATTTATTTTCAATGGGTCCTTAGCACCTATTGAAAAATAGTTTTCCATCAGTCCTTGCTTATATATAAAAAATGCTTGACTATTTTGTGAATGTTATGCATTTGAAGTCAGAACTTTAGTTGTTCCACCAGTTTATTTAATACAATTTTTACCTCATCACCTTTATACAAACATGGAAAAACGCCCCAGAATGGCTCCTGCAGGTGACATGGAACTGCTGTGACAGGCTTTCGAAGAGTGGGACCCATCCAAAATAATCTTTCTTAAATTTTCAGGTGACAAAACTATTGCGTATAATCTTTTCTGTCTACAGTAGCGAGCCCCAGTGAACATAAATCCCCTAATCATTTTATTCATATTCAATTTCTACTTTTTCTTGATCTGTCACACAGATAAAGCTAAAAAGTCATACTTTTAGCTCTACCAACTATAGTGTAGAAAATAATTGTCTACTTATCAAAAGAGAGAGAACATTTGTACAATTAAATAAGGAACTGAAGATAACATAGCATTAAAATACATTTCCTTTATAACCCAAATTACTATTCTAGTGCTAAAAATGAGAACACATTTCCATAACTTAAGTTCAGACAAATAACTTCAGTAAAGTGATATTTTATGGCTTTTTTATTGTTGTATTGATACCTGCTGTCAATTGCTGCATGTAATTAAAAATGTTCGTGCTGACAAGAGACCTTATTTTATTTCAAGTGTCACTTCACAGCTGAAAAAAAATAGAGGGGAAATTATAAATGGAGCCCCAATAACATTAGATTATGTCAGGAAAGAACAAGAAACCAAATTTAATTCATGGATTCTAGGTCCATCTTCTCTTTGGTGATTATATTTAGCTCAAAAAGCTGTATCTGGATTTTTCACAGTGAAGGCCAGTAGTAAAATACCAGCAACACTATTAATATTCATCTGGCTTAGCTTATGTTGAAGCTGACACACAGCCTTCTTTCAGAGCAGAAGCACTTATTTCCCACATGTGCCGAGAGTGTTGGTCCTTGTAGGCCTCTGGACAGTTCCTCTTCTGGAATTGCTCAGTGCACAGCCACTGCCCACCTTGTCCCCAGTATGAATGAGATAAAGCAGGAAGCCTCTATCCACTGAGTATGTAATACAAGGCCACTAAGGCCCAAATGCTCTGGCTCAGGGCGGGCAACTCTAAAGGCCATCCTGGTTGTTCCAGATGTACTTACAGGACTTGCGAGGACTTCAGCATAGCCACATCAAAGTCTAGCATCTCTGTTCCTTGTATTCCTGGGTCCTTCACTTGCTGGCTAGTGTTACTCATAGGCACATATTTTCCTAGAAATCTTGGAAGTTTAAACTGCTCATATTATCAGATTTGTAACTATTTATTCATTGTAGAAATAGAAAAAAAGTAATAGATATATTAACATTGCTTTGTATGTCTGATGTTACTCTGCATATCTGTATTATCATGTATTTATTAAATAATGGTCCCTAAAGATATCCACATGCTAAACCAGAAACCATGGAATACATGATGGCATGTGTCCAAAGGAACTCGGCAGATGTGAGGAGGATGGGGATCATGAAATGAAGGAAATATATCGGGCAATAGCAGGGTCCGAGGTCCTCATGAGAAGCCTTGAAAAGAAGGAGTGAGAGAGGAATCAGGAAAAGACATGAACTGGAAATAAAGTTAGAGTGCTATCATGAAGGATGGAGACCACTATCGCTGGCTGTAAAGGCAGAGAAAGGGAGTCACGAGATGAGAAATTCAGGCCCCTTCTAGCAACTGGACAGTCAGGAAGAAAAATGTAGCTCTGCTTCTTTTGTGATTTTAGGATTTCTATTCTATATAACTCTATGGCAATTAATGCATGTTTTAAGACTCTAAATTCATGACCGCAGCATTGAGAATGAATGTATTTTCTGTGTATCTCTCCAGGGAGGTGGCAGGAGGGGAACTCTGGTGTGGTCTTATCATTATCCTGTATCATTATTTTTTATAATAATATGGTAGGAAAGTGATAATAACTCCCACCTGTATATTTACAACGTAGAAAGCACTGTGATAAGCAGTTTTTCATCCCTTCAAACTATGGCATAGCTAAGAATTCCTGAGCTTAAAGAACATGTACTGGATGAACCAAGTTGAAAGAAAAGTGAAGATGACTCCAATAATACTAAATTTGTTTCTACTTGTTGCTATAAGAAATTAGCACAAACTCAGTGACTTTCTAACACACAGACTCATTAGCTCATAGTGCCAAAGTTCAGAATTCTGAGGTGCTTCTTGTGAATCTGAAGCTCGTTCTGTCAGCAGAGCAGCACACCATCCAGAAGTTCTGGGGTGCCGGGCAGGCCTGCCTCAGACTGCATACGGTTTTTGCCTCTCGGTTTCTCCGATTTCCAAAACCAATAATCACCTGAACCTCATTTTCTGTTGAAATTTGTGGTTATCCTTTAAGATCATGTTTATAATGCTATGAGTAAATAGGGTCTAAAATGTACATCTTAAAAGATAAAAAGTAAATTAAAATGTACATCTTGGGAAATAGAAATGTTCTGAAGGTAACAGTACATAATGTATTATCATTCTTCTGTTATTTTGTTTTGAAATTGTGTTTCCATAACATAACAATGGTATATTTAAAACTATTTTTATATTCACTCCAATAGGGAACCTCTTCAATAATGTCAAAATACCTAAAGATAGAGATGCCAATATGTTTCCTTATATGGGTTGTAAATATCTGTGTATGACCTTTACATATGTTCAAAGAAAAACTATAAATTTAGCATTGCTCTCTTGAATAGGGACTAATTCACAAACCAAACTGCCCTCAAAAACAAAAGAGGCCCAGAGATTCAGAGAGTTTCATTAAATAATGTTAACAGGGAGATTTTATAAGCTAAGCACAAAAACAATGAAATCTATTCATTGGATTTACATGGCCCATTTGTGAGCAGAAAAAATTTCAAAGACAATTATCATGAAATAGTCCAGAGCTTATCACTTAGCATGAAGGTTTAGCACCACTGACATTTTGCATTAATATCTGTGTTTTGGGAAGGGGGGCAGGTGCATTGTAGGGTGTGTAGCAGTGTCCCTTGCCATGACTCAGTAGAAATCAGTGGGACACCTTTCAGCTGCCACAACCCAAAATACCACTCAAAAGCCTTCTGTGCATGTATGTGAATGGGGGAAGATCTTTCCCCCTGGTTAAGAAGAACTGACTTGAGCTTTTATATAAGGCCCAGTGCAGATGTACAGCAGGTATTTAAATTTTAAAAATTAGCCAGGCGTAGTGGCGCAGGCCTGTAATCCCAGCACTCAGAAGGCTGAGGCAGGAGGATTGTTGTGAATTCAAGACCAGCCTAAGTTACAAAGTGAGCTTAAGGCCAGCCTGAACTGTATAGTGAGACCCTGTTTCAAGAAAAAAAAAATTAAAATTATTACAGCAAAAGACACATTTGCATTGCTACTTTTCAAAATATTCATTGCTTCAAACACACTTACCCCATCATTCTTACTTGCATCTGAAGCATTGTCAAAGTGTGTGTTTTGTGTCTTTAGAAGTTCTGATTAAAAACACAGTGAATGTTGTCACTGATTACCATCTGATGGAAAGGCAGGTTCTTAAAACATCAGTGTGCCTTCATCACTTCATCTGCCAGACCTCACACTGTGAGGCTTCTTGGTCTTCCCTGAAGACAAAAGGACTATGAAATGCAAGAGCTTCTGAACGGGTCAGTGCAACAAAGGGACCTGGGAAGGGGAAATAATGACGTTCATCAAGGACTGCTAAGGTGCTTTGAAAAGCAGCAGGAGTGACGGAGTGTATTCTAAGTGAAGAGAAGTATTTTGAAGGAGAGCAAAGGCAATATGTTTTTTCCTGTAATACTTTAAAAATGTTTAACATTTCTCCTATTTCCAGTCACATCTTATATATTCCATTTATTCAGTGTACAATTGGAATAGCTTAATATACCTTATGTACTCAAATGAAATTTTAAAATTTAAAGGTAATAAGTATTTCGCCTCATGGCTATATATAAAGAAAATTCCAAATATAGATTTCAACACAATAACAACTTCTGAATCTATTACATAACTATCTACATTTTCACGTGGATGAACTGTAGAACTAAAATTGTACTCAGGGCTTTGTAATCACTGATGTTGGTGGATCAGTCTGCCTGGAGTACAGACACTGCTGAGGAAATCCTTCCTGCCTGCTTCATTCCAGTGATCATCTTCAGCTTCCAGCTATTCTGTGCTTCTAGTATGATCTATCACTCCCTGGACAAGATCTGGACAGAACTACAGCTTCAGAACACCCTGGCACCATGATGACCTTATCAGGTGGCCGGCCATTAGAAGTCCTTTCAGAGGCCAGCAAAATAGCTCAGTTGTCTAAAGGGCCTGCTTAGGCAAAATTAGGCAAGTGCTAAGGGATCACGGTTCAATCCCTGGCACCACATGCCATGCCAGCCTTGTCTCCAGGGTGGGTTTAGCTGGCCAAAATAAAAAATAAGTCCTTTGGTCCTGGTTCCAAATCTCAGCACCATAATTTGTTGTGTGGTTCGAGATCTATTGCCCAACTTTCTTCAGCTTCCTTTTCTTATTTATCAAGCCAGGGTGATACATATCCTGGAGATTGGTATTAAATAACATTAGGTTGACATATAAAATTTAGTACAGAGAACATACTTACTCAAGTATAGTTTATTTTATTATGGCAACATGACAATAATAATATTTGTTCATTTAACAAATTTCTGTGCCCCCTCATTAGGGGTCGAAAATTGTTTTTCTAGATCACTTGATCACCATGTTGAAAACACGGATTGCAAATTAGATAATCCCCACTCACAGTAATACCTATTGCTATGTCTCGAATGAGTACTTATTTGATGTTTGTGGAATTATATTATGAACAAATAGCTTCAGTCCTGTTTTAGTCAGTGTAGCTTCATGATGCTAATTGTAGGTTGTAAAAGTACCTTGCACAAGCCAAAACACATCAGCCCCATATCAAACAGCATACAAAGAATTCAAAATTGCCCTAGAGCTATTGAGAAAACAAGTTTGTAGTAGAATTTTTGATGATGGAACAAAAACTATAAAGCATTGGGAGCTTTGATCGAATATGTATTTGGCCCTTCTTTAACTTGACTAGAAAAGCATACACATATTCAGTGTTTCCTTAGAAGCACATTCTTGCTCAGAGACATAACAGAGACATTAGCAGTGAAAGAATTTTATTTATTTTTTGCTTTACAACTTTTCCAGAACTTCATGGCAAAGAACCAAAGGGTTTATTACCTTTATAAATCCAATCACCTAACTTGGAGAGACTTTCTGCAAACATCAATTAAAATTGTCTACCACTTTCATGTCTTACTGAAATGAAAGAAGCAATTATAAAAGTGTAAGATAAATGAGATATGTCTATATATACTCAATGAATAAAATGCTGACAGTCCTTTCTTATATACAACAGTTGAAAAAATGAACACATTCAGGAATTTTTTTTCTTTTTTGGCAGAACCGGGGCTTGAACTCAGGCCCTTGTGTTTGCCAGGGAAGCATTTATTTTACTGAGCCACTTCCCCAGCCCCCCAAAATATTTTTAAATATAACAGAAAATAATAAATAATATTGACTATAAATAACACCTTTGCCTGGCCACTTTTTTATTTATAAAGTGATGGGCCACTGTGGAGGGAAATAAAATACAAAAGGAAGGAAAAATAGGCAATGCTTGCATTGCTTTACTTATTTTACAATATTCAATATTTCTGTTCTCAGTGCAAGAGTGCTATCCGGAGATTTGAACATGGCAAATATAATTCATTAGGTCTTTCATTGGATTCCAAAACTAAGTTCACAATCGCATGCCATTAGGCTAATGTGAAATTATTTTGCAAAACTGTTAAGATGGCTGTGAAGCTTTCAAACTAGGCTAGCACAAACCTCTCATTTTGTACAATAGGACACTGAGGTCTAAAGAGGTGTGGTATGTTCCACTTTATAAGTCACCCAAAGTTAGAAGACTCAATATTTAGCTGTCTAACCTTGTTTTGACCCCAAGAATGTTATACAGTTTTATCACCACTTCACTTAACAAGCTTAGCTCAAAATGACTTTTGACTCTTTTCCAAGATCCAATCAACATTCAAAAATTTTCTTGTCTAAATTTTTTTCCAGGAATGTTCTCCAAGGCTTTGAAAATAAATAAGAGTAGCAACATATTTCCAAGGCAAACTAGTATTGTCTAGAATAACACTGCTTAGTAAAGATATTTTCTAATGGAGTGGTGAAAAATATAAAGAAACAGGTGATGAAGTCTTAATATTTTTATTTAAATCAACATATCAAACTTTCAATCATCTCAACATGCAATAAATGCTTCAAATTGTTAGTTAGATAATTCAGTCTTGTTTTCAAACTCAACCTTCAAAATCTAGCAAGGATATTATACTTACGGTACCTATAAATTTGAACTAGACTTATTTCAAGAGCCAATTGTGGAGTGTGGCTGCCACTCCAAAGACACAGATTTAAGTCGTTATTCAAATTTTTATTGAAATTGAATTTCCTGAGTGTGATTATGAGCATGAGTAATTGTTGAATAACTGCTTCGCAGTTTTGACCCCTAAAATGTTAGAACATTCTCTGTTCTCATCTTCTGTGACCTACTACATGTTGCTTTTGATTTGTTATTGTCTCTCTGTTTCATCTTTCATCCCAGTTTTCTTCTTTTATCTTTCTTTCCAGTTTCTAGAATCCTCTTATGTGCTCTTCTGATCCATTATGCAAAACATCAATTCACATCAGTCCTTCAAGTTCTTCATTACTCATTTAAATTTGATGATTTTAAACTCAGGCATCATTTCTTTTGTTTATTGCATTACATCATAAATACCCTTGTTGTGCACATTGGAACACATGCACATTGAATCCCTTCCCTCCCCTCTCACATTTCCTCCATCTCCAAGTCACCGTCCCATTTCGAGATCTTACATAATTTTCTTGATAGATCCCATTTATCCTTCACTCACTACTTTTCTTCCCTTAGGTTTATTTCATTTGATTCCTCAGAATAACTTTTACCTCGTTCTGTTTCCTCTTTGCATAGATATTATATTGCTAACATCTTTCAAAGTGCTCTAGTACAAAAGTAAAATGTATCTGTGAATTAGTAATTTTAGTCCACATCCAGGGATAGGTAGTTAGTATTTCATGCAACTAAGCAGCTGGTTTCAGACAGTAGGGTATTTCAAATAATTATATCTGAATATTTTGCCAAGAATAATGAAGGGAAAGATTGTTAGAAATTAATTTGATGGATTTTAGTAGCGAGTAAAACATGCGATTTTTCCAAAATAATTGGATGGAAAATACGTTTCTGCCATGAATGGCATATAAATGTCCAGTGTGCCCAGGAGGTGGACAGCCTTGGGGTAGCATATCATATTTAGAATTTTATGAAACCTGTTGAAAAGCTAATTTATGCAAGTCAGTGTAGAATGATAGGTTCAGTCTTTCTCTTCCTTCCCTACATTTTAAAAAAGTTCACTCATGAATTTGACAACTGTGGTGGACTGCCAACTGGTGGACTAGCGTGGTACTAGGTGTGGGAAGCGCACCTGAGGATTGTTTCCAGCATCATTGGAGGAGAAGAAAGGATTCCCTTTCTTCTAGATCTTTTTAGGATCTAGGCTTTCAGCTGGATTCTTTGGTCTGTAGTGTGTGCATAGATTTTTCTGCACTGTCTATGTATAATTCTTTGGGTGATTCATTAAAAAATACTATTATAAAATGTATTACATTGTTTCCCTTTGCACAACCACATATCACCCCAACAAGTAATTGTATATATTTGTGGAGCGCAATTCAACATTGACCTTGTACAAGGATTAAGCCATCAATTAACATATTAGCTCACCTTATCAATGTTTTGTGTTAGGAACATTGACAATTGACTTTTTCTAGCAAATTTTGAACATACATTATTATTAGTTAAATTTACCACACTATACAGTAGATTTGAAAAATATATTCTTTCTGAATAATTCTTTCAACCTCCATCACCCTCCCCAGCCTATGGTAACTACCATTTTATTTTTTGATTCTATGAGATCAATCTGTTCATTTTCTGTATCTAAGTGAGATCATGCTGTCTTTTAGTTTTTCCTCTGCCTTTTACTTAGCATTCTCACCACTGATGTCACAAATGACAAATTTTTCTGTACAGTCGTCCATTGTGTGTATACTGTATTTTTATCCACTCACCCATTGACAGACTCTTAGTTTACATTATGGTTTAGACTTAAAGTGGCCTCCAAAGTACTCAGGTGTGTAGGAGGTGACTGAAACACTGGGCTGCCATAACTGACAAGCTGTAAGAGGTAGGACCTAGTTGGAGTTAGGTCACTGGGGGTATGGCCTAGAAGGGACTATTGCTGACCTGGATCTCCCTCTCCCTCTCTCTCTCTCTCTCTCTCTCTCTCTCTCTCTTTCTCTCTCTCTCTCTTTCCCCCTCCCCCTCCTCCCTCCCTCTCTCTCTTTCTCTCACCCTCTAGCTCTCTCATTCTCTCCCTCCCTCCATCTGTTTCTCTCTGCTTCTTGGCCATCATGACACGAGGCACTTTCTGTGCCAGAAACTTTCTCTGTGCCCTTCCTGCTAGCAGTCAGCTGACTATGGATGGCACCCTCTAAGTACCACAAGCCATAATAAACTCTCCTCCTTGAGGTTATGGAGGTCAGATATTTTGTTGTAATGAAGAGAAAATGACTAAGGCAGATTTCTTCCATGTCTTGGGTATCGTTAAGAATACAACAACAAACATGGTTGTGTGCCTCTCTCTGGCACACTGCTAGTTTTTGGTTATATACCTAACTGCAGATGCTGAGATCATACAGTGGTTCACTTTTTAGTTTGTTGTGGAACCTCCATTCTAGTTTATTCATAATAGTCTCACTAACTTGCATTCCCATCAACAAAGCACCACTATTTGTTTTTCTTTCATCCTCCACCAACCTCTCTTATATTTCATGTTTTTGATAATATTTTGATAAGTTTAAAATGATACTACATTGTGGTTTTAGTTTTCACTTCTATGAAGATGGAAGCATTTTTCCATGTGCATACTGGCCACTTGTTATCTTCTTTTGCAAAATACCTGTTCAGCCACATGCTTATTTTTAAAAATAAAATTATTTTCATGTTGAGTTTTCTGAGTCTCATATGTTTTAGGGTATTATTAAGTGAGTGTTTACCAATATTTTCTCTTCATGCATCTGTTGTTTCATATTGATTGCTCCTTTTGCTGTGCAAAAGTTTTTCATCAACATTCAAACTAATGCAGGTTAGTTTTTCTCCTGGTAGCTTTGCAGTTCCTTCTGCTACATTTAACTACAGCATCTACTTTGAGTTTATTTTTGCATATATTATATGAGACAAAAGTTAAAATTCTCACTGCTGCACGTGGCTCTCTGGTTGTCCCAATGTCATCCACTGCCCTTTCCATTTCGCACTCTTGACTGTTGAGTCAATTCTCAGAAGCCATGCACATGGTCTTAGCATATGCCCAGTGCAGGGTATTCTTTGAAACCATGGGCTTTTAAACATGTGTTCTAATAATCTTAGAGTCCGTGGATGACATGATTGCTAAAATACATGTATATAGAAATCAATTTCATCGCATGCCTGTGGTTTCTATGGTTTCATTTTTCAAAGCTTAAGATGTGTACACCTGTTCATGAACAATAACTTGACACACAACCTTTTATTTACCCAAGAAGAGTGCTCTATTTTTGAGTCTATTGATTCCAATAGGGTTTAATTGTTTTCCCTTGTGATGATCTTGTAATGAAGAAGCTGCATAATTATAGGAATAATTGCTTGAAAAGAACTGGGAGACTGAAAATGCATGAAAAGTCCTGAAAACATTTACCCCAAATGACTCCAGAGATGATACTTTACATTCTAAATGAAATAAAAATAAGACATACTGCTATTTTTGCACAAAATATTCAAAGCCTGTTTGAGGCCTACTGCAGGAATACTGATTGTTTGAAAAGCATTTGCTAAGACTACAGCTACAGAAGTGAAAATACACAGTGCAGGTAGAGCAAGCATAGATGTCAAAAAGGTATCTGTCAGGAGAAAAAACGCTGAAATCTGATGGCTCTCACTGCCAGCGCAAGCTGCAAATATGGTGTACAGAGTGCTGCAGGGAGATCTGGGGACTGTCTTCAGCTGGCAGCTTTTCTTGTTTCCTTCTTCTGCAAATTAGACTTTCCAAGGACCTACACACTTTGAAACATTCTTAGATTTATTGCATATGGATTTTTCCTCATCCGTTGCATGATGCTATTTACAATAATCAAATTGCTGCTTGAGTTTATTTGATATAACAGGGCAGCATACTGGGCATTTGAAATTGAATGCTAGCTGTTACCCTTCTAATAACTTTAGGACAAACACAGAATACGCAATTGTTGGTAAAACTACCTGAAAAGTGATATTGTTTAGCAGATACAAAATATATTTTAAAAGGTCAATTAATCTCTTTAATATCATACTTAATAAACCAAAAGAACCAGCACTGAGATAAAACTTAGCAGAAGATGAATCAACATTCTCCTTTTAAGCTAGTGGGGATGCTATGCACCATAGATGTATCCGTTATTTATTATTTTGTTTGAAGGCATATATGTGACCAAGAAATAACCAAGAAATGTTATTGAAATGATTTAATAGCATTAAATTTAAGTCAGTGATCCAAGAGATAAATGGACACATGAATTTATCTTTTTAGAAACTCACATGGTAACACAAAAATATTTTAATTATTTCCTCAATTCATCAGAACAAATTAAAATGTGTTTTATTGGTAGAACAAAATTTTCCTCTACCTTCCTGGTATCTTTTTTATCAACACATGTAGAATGTCACCAGTGGGTTTTACTATCTACACCTACAGCAAATTATTAGCTTAGAAAAGTGAATTCTATTTGGCAATTCTTTCTACAGTGACTAAGCAATAATGCCTTCAATTTATATAATTTTAACCTTAAGGTTTGAAATCAACATGTAACTATGAAATTGGTCAACAAAAGTAAACATTCAGCCTGACTGAAATTTAAAATACTGTGGGACTTTGCGATGTTTTTGGTATAACTGATGATTTTTTTTAAATTACATGCACTTGAGAATGTCAATACATTTAACCAAAACTTTTTAAAGATTTAAACATGTTAGCTCATAGCCGATGAATACAATAAAACATTTTTCTTTTGACTTTTTCCATTTTATCTGATCTGGTGTATTATTTGAGAAAGAGCTCTTGAAAAGCCATTTAATAAGGAAGAAAGTGTCTCTTTTTGAAAAAGCACAGTCCTGAGGATTTATAAATGTAGTCCTGAGGATTACAGAGAATTTACTCAGGGAGGAAATCAAGAGTGATTAAAGCATAGTACTGTTACAAATTATATCAAGGATTTTACAAAGGGAATCTATTTAATTCCTTAAATACTGCATTGGTAAAGCTTGGAGTATACTGTTACCAAAGAGATTATGCTATTAAAAAGACTGATGAAACCCAGTTACTAGTATGGAGGATTACATTAATATTATACAGGGGAGCCAGGTCACTCAGTATTATTACAGACTGCAGTAAAACAAACAGAGAACATGCAAAAGAGATAAACTTAGTTTGCATAACTGAAAATGTACTATAGTTTTTAGTTCTCAAGTTATGGCATTTACATGCATGTACACACAAACCTGCAGATCCTTCTATTAACTCCTTTAGGGAGAATCCTTAATGAGGCCTACAAATCAGCAGGACTTCTGGTGCTAACTCAGCACCAGAATTTGCATTCTGTTCATTCTACAAAGAATCACTACCAAGGAGACAAAGTCTTCAGTACATTCCTTCCCAGTTCCGGAAGGTGCCAATACAAGTGAAATTTGGATGCTTAAGTTACTCATGAAGATAAAACCATACCCTCTTAAAAATTTAAATTGCCAAGGGCAGGCCAAGCAGCTCAGCAGAATAAAGCACATGCAAGCAGGCTCAGAGGCCAGGGCTCCGATCCTCAGTCCTGCCGTGCTGGCCCAGCACCCAGGGCACACTGAGACTGCAACTGAGATTGGGTGTGCTGACAATTGTACCATCTTGAGGGGACTGCACTGACCTCAGCAGAAACAAAAGCTACATGGGTATATAGGTCTTGATCTATCTCAGTCTTAACCATCCAGCAGAAAAGTATAAAAATGAGTTATATAATGTGGGGCCATAATAATAAGTTGAGCTGTAAATGGCTATAGTCAACGACTTCTTCAGATAACTCACTAGCAATGTGGAATGCTAGACTGTGTTGGATTGTGTTGCTGAGTTCAGGCATCTAAATTGGTTTAATTCCAGTACTTGGGAGGCTGTAAACAGGAGAATCACTGTGAGTCTGATCTAGTAATGAGATTCTGAACACCCTGTAGGCCCTTTCCTAAAACACAGAAGAAAAAAAATCTAAATTGCCAGGTTGGAGACGAGTTTCAGGGCATTAATCAGTGCCTTTGCTTTTAGCTATAACTCTAGTTCCTTTTTATTTTATTTTGAGAAAGCATCTAGCTCAGTCACTGCGTTGGTCAGGCTAGCTGGAGCAAGCCTGAGTCTTGCTGTATCTGCCTCTCAGAGAGCGAGGATTCCAGGCATGTGTATCACAAATAACAAAGACTAATAAAAGTGCTAACTGAAGCAACTGTTTGCCTTCATAATGAGTTATTACAGTGGGTCGTAGTATACAAGATGGTACAATACTTTTTTTTTACTTTTTTTAAAGTTAATTTTATTGAGAAAGAAATAGCAATGAAACAGTTTCAAAACAGGTCAATAGGACGGTTAAAATAATTAACACATTGCATATTGTCTTCATAGTAGCTACTCAGAGTACAAGATGCAGACATGATATCTTGTTTAAACATTATTAGTTCAAATCATTCTTCTTATTGACCTAACAGAAAGCAGCCATATATCTAACCTAACTAATTTGTATATACATAAATATATTTTTTCTCACTACAATGTGGTCTTTCATTTATATCCCCCTGTTTTGTTTAGTTTTGTCAGAGATGGCTATTTTATCACCATTCAAAAACTGTAGGTGCATGAATTCAGCAAAATAATTCAATGTAGTCCTGTAGACCATAATAGTAGTGGGTTAATCAAAGGATAACTTGAGCCTTTTACACTCAACATATTAATATGGCTTCATGTTTTATATTTCATATTTTTTATTTTTATTGAAGAACAAATAGCAATGAGACAGTTTCAAGACAAATTAACAGGACAGATTCAATAAATTAATACATTGCAAAATGTTTTCATAATGTTTTGATGTCGTACAAGGTGCATACATGATATATACTTACATACATTATTATAGCTGATGTTTCTAGTCAGTGAATGAGGAGAGTGTAGCTATATACTTATCTTATTTTTTATAGCTGAATTATATCACAGATTCAATAATTAATACTTTCTACCTTGTTATCTCTCTAGTGGTTTTCCATAGTACCAGAAGCCAACATAATATCTTGTCCAACCACTATTAGTGCAAATTTTGCTTCTCATAGAATTATGCAGAAGCACAGCATATTTATCCTAACTGTACTGTTTATACACACACATCATGAATCTTCCTTTATATAGCCATTTTTTGTCTAGACCTATCAAAGATGAGGACTCCATTGTCATTAAACCAATTAGGTGCCTGAACTCAGCAACACAATCCAACACAGTCCAGCATTCCACATTACTAGTGAGTTATCTGAAGAAGTTGTTGACTATAGTCATTTACAGCTCAACTTATTATTATGGCCCTACATTATATACCTCATTTTTATACTTTTCTGCTGGATGGTTAAGACCAAGATAGAGCAAGACCTATATACCAAAAGATGTATCTTTTGTTTCTGCTGAGGTCAGTGACGTCCCCTCAAGATGGTACTATACTTATAAAATAAATAAAGTAAAACATATTAAAAATAAAAAATAGGAGATAATAAAGATGTAATATTTTTGCCCTTTGGAGTGCCTTAGCAAAAACTTATGGAACACACATAAAAGCATTTCATTTATACAGATTTTAAATAATGTAGAGTTAAATGCATATATGGAACACAATCAAACCTGTCTGTACCCTTGAACTTTAGAAACAATGCAGTTCCACTTTGACAAAGTAGATATTCAAGTTAGTCAGAGAACTCCTCACATACGCCTTTGCTGACATGCCCTCAGCAATAACATTCTAACTATAATCGCTGGTTGGCCTTTTGTCTGAGATCACGTGTGCAGACTGAGCAGGATGGCTCAAGCTACTTACTTTCATTTCCATGCTAAATAATCAAAAGCCATGAGTTAAACCATACTAATTGAATAATACACCCTTTTCTGACTTCTTTTTTCAGTTCGGTACCTATCTATCTGCTATAGGTGCTTAAAAATCCATATTTATTTAAACAAAACATGATATAGAACAAGGCTCAAGTCCCTCTTGAGAAATAATAAGCTCCAGGCCCCCACCTAACCCAAGAAAGTGGGAGCAGCTCTGCCACTGACCTTAGTCTGCCATGGCACTGAAATACGCTATTTATGACATTTGGCACTTCAAACCCAACACTTTTGGAAACTACAGAAGTTTATTTAACTATGGTTATTGAGTCTGATTTTATTGCTATAATTTGTGGCTGTCTTTCATGCTAATACTATTAAAGAAAGCACAATGGCGTGGATCATTTTAGTATTTTCTTAGTATCAGATGACCTCCAACTCAATATAGGTATGGCTATTTTTTCCTCTTAAACCAAGAGTTCACTTGTCCATTGGACATTTGTACATTGAAAGAATATTATTGTGCATATTTATATGGGTCAAGAGTGTACCAGATTCAGAGTATCAGAGAAAACACACTCAGTTTTCTCTCCACCTCATACATAGCCTATAAGTGCATTCACACCTAGTATTGTGTGATTATGTTTTTTCTTGGTGGTTAGTTGATAAAATTTTTTTTTCTTGTGCTGGCAGTAATCAATACAGGGCTTCACATTTGTATGTTATACCACCAAGGTCCATTTCACTCACAGAATAATTGTAAAGAACATATTTATTCATCTAATAATGATTTTTTTCCTTCTTCATTAGTGTCTTAGTTACTTTTTACTCATTGCTGGGACAAATACTCAACACTCAAAATGAAGGAAGGGAAGGTTTATTTAGCTCACAGTTACTGGAGGGTTCAGTCCACATTCCGTTGGCTCCAAGGCAAATAACAGCAGTTCATGGTGGAAGAAAACAATGAAGAGCAGAGGAGCAACAGCAGCTGCAGCGTCCATCAAGCCTCTCTCTTCCTTCTACGCTGACTGCAAAGAGCAGTGCTACTCCAAAGAGGCTGTGAGGGTCAAGCGCCTCTGAAGACTGGGACTTCTCCACGGAGCAGGGCAGGGTGGCAGGAAGCCTTCCCCAGTTCCTGGGCCCTGCCCACCTGCAGGGTTGGGCCCCCACGCTGAGAACTGCCGGAGCTGTACTCCAACACACCATATATTTAGAATGGAAAACTATTCAGATAAAATACTCGTGAGCCACTCTTGTCTCTCTCATATGACTGAGTTATTACTGAGTTCTAGTCAATGAGAAACGTGAGAGCTATCGTGTGGAAATTTGGTGGACCTTATAAAAGAAAGAGTTTAGAGAAGGAGTCCAGTGGTATAGCATGTTATCATAGCATGTCAGACCCTCCATTCAATCCCAAGTGCTGCAAAAATTTTAAAAATGGAAGCCAGGAATGGTGGCCCACACCTATAATTCTATTCCTCAGAAAACGGAGGCAGGAGGATTACTGGTAGTTCAAGATCAGTCTGGGCTGAGTTCAAAATTAACCTGGACAACATACTGAAAATAAGGCTGCTATGTTATGAAAATAATGGCTAGTTGTAGCAGCCATCAGGACAATAAAACTCTAATGAAGAAAAATGGATGGTAGAATTAAATGGCTGAAGGAGCCCCGGTCTCCTTTAACATTGGATTTGTTATTTAAGTGCAAAATGCCACACCAAACTATACCACCAAAGGAAAAGAAACTGTATTTAAAACCTCTGTCATTTCTAGAACCCATTTCTAGCAATGGAAACCAGTTCCTTACTACTACATAAGTTCTTTTTCAGAGTGCTGTAGCTTCAGAGCATAATACTTCTGTCTTTCACTTATTTTATGCCTCAGTTATATTTTGCTTCTTGAGACAAAATATTTAACACCCACAATTGAAGTGGTAAAAGTTTATTTAGCTCACAGTTTGTAGAGATTAAAGGCAGGATGGCAGAAGGCAGACAGGCACTGAAGAGAGAAATTGTCTATGACATGCAGAAGGCATGAAAGTAAGCAAGAGGGGCAAGATAAGCCTCTTTCTGTACCTTATATGACATTCACACCATTCTGGCACTCTAGAGTGTACCAGATTCAGATACATCTGAAAAAGCCTCACGTATGATTACATGAAGTTTTGAGAGGAAATCTAGACAAGCCTTAACACTTGGCTAGGTTAATTACTAAGTTAATTTTTCTTGATACTATTGTGAAGGATGTTTTTCCCCTAATTTCCTTCCTGTTGAGTTTGTTTTTGGGGTCCAGGAAGGCTATTGGTTTCTGAGTGTTGCTTTTGTATACTGCTATGCTACTAAATTGGGCTATTAGTTCTAGGAGACTTTTGGTGGAGTTTAGCGTAGTCTTCTTCATGGAAGATCTTGTCATCTACAAATAATGATAATTTTACTTCCTCCTTTCCTATCCATGTTCTTCTTATTTTTTTTTCTCTTTCTAATTGCTGCATCTAATGTTTCAAGAGCTATACTGAACAGAACAGTAATAGTAGACACTCTTCTTTTGTTTCTTGTTTTAGAGGGAATTATTTCAGTTTTTCTTCATTTAGTATGATGGTGGCTATTTGTTATAGGTGGCTTTTATTGGAGTAAGATAAAGACTTTATGTTTTTGTTTTCTTAAGAATTTTATCATGAATGGATGTTCTATTCTGCAAAATTCTTTTTCTGTGTTACTGAGACGATCATGTGATTTTTATCTTTGCTTCTCTTCAAGTGGTGTATTATATTTATTGATTTGATTATGTTAAACTATCTTTGCTTCTCTGGAATGAATCCTACTTGGTCATGATGTGTGCTGGTCATGATATATAATTTTTGATCATTTACTACATTCTATTTGTCAATATCTGATTGAAAATTTTTGCAACTATGTTCGATTGATGAGTTTGGACTATAGTTTTCTTTTTCTTTCGAGAGGTTTTTCTGCTTTTGAAATCAATGAAATGCTTGCTTCCAGGAATGACTTTGAGAAGACTGATTCTCTTTCAATTTAATTAAAGAGCTTGATGGGTATTGTTGTTAGATAATTGTTAGGTTTCTCCTTTATTATTTCTTCAATTGCACTTATATTGGTTTATTTAGAACTTTCATATCTTCTTGGTTCAGCTTTAGTAGTTCATATATATCTAGAAAATCATCCTTTCTTCTGATTTTTCCATTTTATTAGAGTAGATTCTCAAATTAGTTAATGATCATCTTCTGAGTTTCAGCAAAATCTGCTGTGATTTTTCTCTTTTCATTTCAGACTGCATGGATTTGGGCCTTCTCTTCCCTTATTTTGGTAACAGAGACTTCAATCTGATATACACAAATTTATTACTTTTCTATCTGCCATGGTTGTGGTTACTGTGTAATTCATGCCCATTAAACAAATATTTCCTGTTTTCTTTTTTTTAAATTAAAAAAATTACTCACTATTTGATATGATTCAATAAGTTAAGGTTTAGAACACATTGTTTTTCTATTGTTATTAAATAGTTGCAGTTCCCTTCTTGGATTTACTTTTATAAGCTTATTTATTTATTTTTTTGTGTGTATTTAGTACAGAATCTACAGGGTCTCACTACACAGAATGGACTCATATGTGATCCTCTTGTTTTCAGCTTCCCAAGAGCTGGACACCATGCCTACTCTCAATTGCTGTCTCAATACACCTGGGGTGGGACCTGCATGGCAGGCTGGGGTTCAAACCCAGGTCCCTGAATCTGGCTAAGCAGGCACTACGGTCTGCTATGCTATCTGGCTGGCCCTGTTTTCATGATTTTAAAATAAACTGTTTATGTACCTTAGATAAAAATCTTTGATATTTAGCCATAGTATTTACTGGTTAGTAGAGGATCAATTGTTTCCCGTTAATACTTTATGCATTAGAATTGAGTATTTGATTTCTTACATTGTAATCTATGATAATTACTACCAGATAAGCTCAATTTTAAGAAAAATACATTATTTCTGCAATACTGTTTCTATTTACTATGTATGAAAGAGAAAACTAGAAATTTCAATTTTTTTTCCAATGTGTTTGTAGAGGGTTTCACTATGCAGCTCAGACTTGTAGTGATTCTCCTGTTCTCAGCCTCCCAGCACTGGATTTAGAGGCATGTGTCACCACACTCAGGGCTGTGGCTGGCATGACATGCAGTACCAGGGATCAAACTCAGGTCCCTGAGCTTGGCTAAGTAGGTGCTTACTCCATGGAGCTATCGCTCTGGCCCTAGTAATTTAAATTTGGAAATGTATTCAACAAATAGCTTTGCTCATCATTCTGTTCATTCCTCTGCTCTTGCAAATAGACTGCTATACCTAAGCTCAACTGAAGGTGAGACATTATTTCCTTTACATTCATGGACTTTAGCTGTTGAAATATTGTTTTTGAAAATGAAATCAGTTTTTGAAAAGTCTTTAGAGATTTAAAAAATCTGTGATAGATTTTTTTCCCTATCTGACTCATTGTTTTCTTTAGTGGTACTAAAGTTAATGGCACAGAACAAAAGTTCCAGACTTAGTTCCAAAAGAAAATGGAATGTAGAGACATTGGAGAGGCAAGCTTCAGGAATATTTTGAATTTACCTTTTAAACATACACCATGGTGATTTCCATTGCTAACTTTTAAGCAGCTTTCCCAAGATTACAAAACAAGTATGTGTCAAAGACTCATTCCTGAACTGGCTATGTGAAGCATCTATGTAAAATTATTTTCCTGTAATGTCTCCAATGATCATTGAACTGATATTTTACAAGGCATGCTTAATTAAAGTCAAAATAATTCAACAAAATTTTACAGAATCTACCACTACCCAAGAACAAATTGTCTGCTTTTATAGAGTTTATTTTCTCATAGAAAAGCAATGAACAATTAACATAATCAACAAGTAAGTGAATCAGCATATTAGAAAAAAATTGTACATGCTCTTTAGGGATATAAATTCAAGGGATACTGGAATATTTCTGAACTTCTTACTTATTAATTATTTCAGGGTTTTTTAGCTCTTACTTTGCATTGGAAATGTTAGGAACTAAAACAGAGTGCTTTTATAAAATTAGAGTTCTTACTTGTTTCCAGATTTTACCTAGGTAAACTGCAATGTTTGACCCAGGTATATCACCATGCACTGAAACTTCAGGGAACTAATATTACGTAAGTGTAACAGGTTTAAATTGACATCATGGTCTCATTCAATTCTGGGATCCTCTGAACTCATAAATGATTCTTATTTTTTAAATTTCATACATTAAGGTACAGTATGATGCTATAAAGTTTATGAGCTCTGACAAATCCACAATTCCAGGTGTTAAACACAACTGGATGGCCCTAAATATTTTACCACTAAATGTTGTCTTTTAAATACTCAACCCTTCTGCTGAACCCCTGGCTATTACCATGCACTCTCCAGGATTTTACTTTTTCCAGAATTTCATGAAATTAGAATCTTATGGTCAGCCTTTTCTGACCACTTGGGGTTTTATGTTGTTGTTTTCCTCTTAGATTTTATGCTTAAGGTTCATCTATAGTCTTTGTGAACACAGAGCTGTGAAGTTAATTTTGTGAGGCTATTCTGTTGGGCCACAGAATGCCCAGATAGTTACTCAAAAATTATTCCAAGTACATATATAAGAGCATTTGGGGATGACAACATCTCAATCAATCAATCAATTAATCAATTGAGTAATAGTGATTTCCCTCCCTACTGTAGGTGGTCTGTCTCAAATTAGTTAAAGGCCTGAATAGAACTAAAAGTCTAACCCTCTCATCAGTAAGGAAAACTTTCTAGCGCCTTTGAGAAGGAATATCACCATTGTCTACTCCTCAGACTCGACCTGAGATTCTGATTTTGTTTTCGTTTTTTTTTTTTTTTTTTTTCTGGTTTAGTACTGACCAGCTTTCTGAATGGAACCATCAGTTTTTTTGCTTTTCAGTCATCTGTCTCTTTTTTGTTTTAATTTACTTAACTCATAGATAAACAATGATAGATATATTTTTGTATGTTCACTTGCCATCTGCCTCCCTTCTTTGGTGTGGTGTCTGTATTTCATTTTTTCCCATTTCTTAATTACATTATTTGTTTTCTTATTTAAAGAGATAGTAGCATATTTTAGATTCAGTTCTCTTATCAAATACATCATTTGTAAATATTTTTGTTATTATAGACTTAATTAAGTACAACTAATTGAACTTACCTTTTAAACATATACCGTTTTTTAAAAAAAATATTAAGAAAAAAATAGCATTGAGACAGTTTCAAAGCAGTTAGTAGGACACTTATAATAATTAATACATTGCATTTTTGTTGTCTTCATAGTAGTTATTCATAGTACAAGATGCAGACATGGTATCTTGTCTAAACACTATTAGTACAAATATCTTTCTTCTAATTGATGTAAGAGAAAGTAGCTGTATATCTGTTCTAACTACTTGTATATATATATATATATATATATATATATATATATATATATATATATATATATATATATATATATATATACAGGTATATATATATTTCACTATAAAATGGTCCTTCATTTATATAGCCCTTATTTGTTTAGTTTTGTCAGAGATTGATATTTTTTGCCATTTAAAAATTGCAGGTGCAT
>PVKA01003554.1:0-23726 GCA_004027165.1 Ctenomys sociabilis
TCTCTCTCTCTCTCTCTCTCTCTCTCTCTCTCTCTCTCTCTCTCTCTCTCTCTCTCTCCTTCTCTCTCTTTCTTTCCTTGATATGGGGTCTTGCTATGCAGCTCAGACTCATAGTGACCCTCATGTCTCAGCCCGCCCACTTCTGGGATTACAGGCATGTACCACTGTGACCAGTTTGAGGTCTGGCACAGCGTGCCTGGGGTTCTGGGTTCAGCATGTATGCAGTACTGGGGATCGAACCCAGGTCCTCATATTTGCCAGGCAGGTACTTAGACTGTTGTGTTGTCTGCACAGACACATCATTTTGGTTTTGAACTTTATTTTACGCTTAACATAACATATGAAAATTTTGATACATGTACACATTGCATAAGTTTAAATCTTGTTCATCATATTTATCTCTTCAAACATTTATCATTCTTTAGGGCAAATCTTTGACATCCTTTCTACTAGTCTTTTCAGATGTTATTGTTACTTGTAGTTACCTTACTCTGCAGTAAATAATGCTTTAGCTAAAATTGAGGATAATGACATAATTTCCAAACAGCACTAGTTGTTATGAAAAGGTCCAAGTTTTGAATCATAATGTATAGGTAAGTTTATCCAATTCACAGCCTTTGAATGCTTAGTCATTTAATAATTTTATTATAGTTTTTAAGTTGTGCATCAGTGGCATAAAAAATTAGTAGTACAAGAATCAACTTTATACACTTTATCCTTCAAATACTTGGATCTTAGGTGAGGGGTGATGGAGGCGTAGTGCAAGTGACCCTAATGCAGTATCTCCTCCCAGCCTGTACAAAGCCCCTTTTGATGATTTCAAGCTGTCATTCTGTTATCTCCAGCCCCTATTGGCCTGTATTTGTGTCTCACAGGCAAAACCGCAACTTAAAGAGTCAGCATCTCGATTTTGCAGCAGCTGTTTCTGCAGAAGGTAAATGCCGTGCAGATATTGATGAGCTTGCTAATTTGTTTAGTAGACAGGATTCAGAATGGGGAACAGGATTTGTCTGCTAGCTGTCATCATCCATCAGCCCCAGGCTGCCCCAGGCAGTGGAGTTACATTTTGCCAGTTTGTAATTTTGTTTTATTATTTTCTTAGCTTTAATCTTTTTTATTCATTTATTATAATTGGGAGTGTGGTGGTTGAGAGACAAAAAAATGCTGTTCTTCTCTCAAGCTTGGAGGTTCTCGTGTGCTATTCTTTGATAAGAGCACATTCCGGCTACACATAGGAGTCTCACTGATTGATGTAATTTGGGAAGGAAGACCATGTTCCCCATGGGATGCTGAAGCGCAGCATCAGTGATTGAGGGAACTTGCCAAAGCCATTCTCAGCCTTCTAAATTCTCCATGTCTCCATCAAGATAAATTTTTTATTTTTTATCATTACATTCATTCTTTTGAATACTCATTCAGTTCCCCTAGAAAATACTTTTTGAGTATCTACTGAATGTTGGATAGTATTATATCACAAAAATAGACTGATGAGCAGGACAGAAATCTTCTGCTATGAAAGACTTTCAATTCTAGGGTTGAAGCCAGAAAGGAACCAATACATATATAATATAATAGTGATCAGTCAAATGAACTAATACAGGTTGAGAGGTAAAGTTTACGTACTGCTTTAGATAACACAGCCAGGGTAAATTCTTTGAGGCGATGATCCAAGACATAAATGTTGAGAAACACATCGTGTGATGATCTGTGGAACGCTTTCAAGGGAGGAAATGGCAAAGATAAAGACCTGGAAAAGATACAGAGCTTGTGAAGTTCTAAGAACAGGTAAAAAACAAAAGCCAATGTAGTTAAGGTAGGCAGTGATTGTGGGGTACATTATGAAGGTGGAATCCGAGATGAAGGCAGAGTCCTAACACTTGGATTTTCATCCTCAGTGTGGTTATAATTGGGTGAGTGATGTGGGCAGATGAGTGTTTTTATAGGTCTATTTGATTTTTGATGCTGATAATTAGACATGATTATAGGCATGATGCGATGTTGTCACATATGCATATGTCAGATGAACATTTGCGAAAACTTACTGACTACTACTCTGTGTGGAGAGGAGACCAAAGTGGGACAAGAAAGGGAGAGGGGCTGATGCATAGACAATTACAATGGGAAGTGATTTTGGCTTACGTTAGGGTGAAAGTAGCAGAATTGGTGAGAAGCAAGCAGTGTGAGTATCAGATGTTTTGAATATTCTAGATGACAATTATATGTAGGAAGTTAGAAACAAAAAACCATCAAAGGTATGACGGGCATTCTGAATTCAAATGTTGAAGGTGAGAGGGTCTATAATGAACCCACATACTTGGTGGAAGATGTAGCAAGAGATGAAAAGGTTACTAACTTGAAGGTGTTTCAGAATATCCATTGTTGGCAAATTTGAAATGACATGCATAAGAAATGTCACAGAACTCAAGATGAATAAATGTTAACCTGAATGCAAAATAGTGCAAGTGTTTACATTTTATTCACTGTTATGTATTAGGAAGCTATAAAATTCTAGTTTGTGCTATTTTACACATCATTTTTGAACTATTAGAAGGAAAACAGTTCTCACCAGTTCCTAGTGTGGGTTCTCAAGGATGTATTCAAGCAGAATTAACCTATTTTTAAGAATAGGCTTTGTTCCTACCAGATACCATCATGGTTTATAAAAGGTATTTTTAGAGTATATTATGAAATTCTGGTGAATCGCAAAGGATGTTCATGTAGTTGACAGTGGAATATGCAGAGGGATAGCTGATGAATCATACCTCACGGAGGTAGATTAGTGCTCAAATAAGAGGTACTCATCCCCTTTCCAGTCCGTGCAAGGTCGTGTCTGAAAGCACTGGGATAATCACCCCCTGAAATGTATGCTGGCAGGTTCACATGTGCAAGCTGTGTATCACATACTTGGAGGAACGCTGACAATCTAATGGCTAGAGCTGGCGGAAGAGCGGGTAGATTTTCTAGAAAGTGATCATTCATAGAAAGAGGAGCTGTTTAGCTTGAAACAAAGAATCCTGGGGGAAAATCTCAACACAATCTCTCTCTCTCTCTCTCTCTCTCTCTCTCTCTCTCTCTCTATATATATATATATATATATATATATATATATATATATATATTGTCCTTTGCAGCCAATATTTCAGGGTCTGGCAAGAAACAATGGACTTCAATGAGTTATTTAAGGAAAATTTAATAAAATGTGTAATTTTGAGGATATATACAGGTTTGAAAAGCCAAGGCCACAAGAAGATGGCACTTCATAGGATTACTACAGTAAAAGAAAAAAGACAAAATATGTGTGAGTGCAATGATGAATAAAATGTATCATATCCAAGAGATATGAAATATTACATTCTGTTACACAGATGAACCTTGAAAATACCATGCTAAGTGAAGGGCAGCATTTACAGGAGAACACCTAGTATACCTTTGTATGAAATGCATATCCTGATGTAGACAAATACTTTGGCTCAGAATATAGATTAGTAGTTGCCTGGGGGTAAGGGCTGTGAGGAAGTGAGGAGTGAGTACTGATTGGTAAGGGGTTTCTTTTAAGGACGATGCAACTGTTTCATAGATTATTTTGTAGGGTGAACAGCTCTGTGGTAGATGTATTAAAAAGCCATTGAACTGTATTAATAGGTGACTTTCACATTAATTATATTTCAATAAGTTTGTGGTACAGTAAACAAATGAGAATTGTTGTATTATGCTATAGAATAAGGACAGGGAATTGTCACCACCCCAGCGCGTAAAGGGACTCTGATGCGGAGTGACACCACCAGATTGACAGTCACCTGCAGGAATGAGCTGCAGGGATGCACACCCTGACCGTGCTCTCTCCCTGTGCTCTGATCACATGTGGATGCCTCTTATTTCCAAAACACAGCCAGAAGCCTGGAACCAGGGCATCTCTTCATGTCTCTTACGGAAACCAGCATGCCCACCCACAGAGTATGGTGAAGATTGGAGCATGCATCTGGGGGTAAAGATACAGTGATGCTCTGTTGCCCTGGATATAAAACTGGAAAACAGAAGTTAAATTCAGAACTTACCTCAAGATGAAATGAATTTCAACCTCTGAAGTTAGGGTTAAAGAAAAATCTGAGCTGATGTTTGTGAAATGACAAAGAGGATTCTAGTCTGAGTTGGTGGATTTGTAACTCCAAGGTTCTATTTCAAGTCACAGACATATTGGCACCAACTTTATTATCATTTGGTCAACTCTAATCTTGGAAGTTCAAAGTTTGGACTTTGAGTAATAGAATATATAATAAGAATATTTTGACGAGAGTGGGAAAGCAAAGAAAATGTTTGAAGCACAGGCTGTTCACTTTTATTTCAACTCCTGAGAACAAATGAATTGGTCTCCATTGTGGCAGATACCAGCTGAGAGGGAAGTGGCAGAAGAAAAGATAAGCTTGTCATCAGAGAAGATGTAAGGGATGGGCAATAATATTTGCCTACTGAAGAGTTTAACTGATCATGTATATTATCCCTGTTTTGTTTTTTAGTTTAGGATCAAAGCAAAAGGATAGCACTTTAATTTCCCTATAAGAAAACAGGAGGGCCAGGGAGATACCTCAGTAGAGTAAGTGCCTGCCTGGCAAGTGCAGGTTCCTGAGTTCAAACCCTGGTACCACCAAAAAAATAAAGAAAAAAGTAACTCAGTAGAATAAGTGCCTGCCTGGCAAGAAAACAGGGTGTGTTGACACATGCCTATAATCCCAGCATACAGGAACCTGAGGCAGGAGGATCAGTGTGTGAGTTCAAGGCCGTCCTTGGCTACATAGTGAGTTCAAGGCTTGCCTGAACAACATGGGGAGACCCTGTCTGAAAAAAGAAATTTCTTATGATTAAATTATTATCAGCTTTCATTACATATAAAGGACATCAAAGAAGTTTGTGTATCATCTTCTCTCCTGCATGTTTCTGTGGACTCCTTCTCTTGGGGTTGCAGAGTTGTGGGACATGGTAGTCCCCTTCCATCCCATGCCCAACTGTACTGCATTTGGAGGGAATGCTTTGTGTAGCTCCTCCTTTGCAGAGACAGAGCTGGGATGCAAGTGATATACACAGAATGTGGCATTACCAAGTGCCACATTAATGGAGATGCTACATCCAGCAACCCTGCGGTTTGAGGGCTAATTATGTTAGACTTGAGAGAAGTTATCTGATGACTTCAAGAGTTTTCTAAAATTAGGAGTTCTACTTAGTGCCATGTTTTATATCTACTACATTAAATAGATACCAGTATAATCATTTACGTGGTCCTGTGACAAAATACAGACATAGAGATGCTCATTTACGAATGTGGACAGTGTCCAAGCACACCACTGATAGCCCCTGCCAACTGCATGCACGTAAGGTTTGGAAGAGGTGCTCAATGCTGAGGAATATGCTTTTTGACTTATCTTTATTTCTGGACATTCAGATACATCTCAAATAGCGGATTGAAGACTTCTTGGAATTATAGAAACCACTTAATTTATCCCTTCAATATTTTTACAGTGAAGTCTATTTACTAAATGAAGGCCAATAATTTTAGAATACATTTTTATTTCTAGAAGAACTGTTCTGTTTCTTACTACCACTCAGGTAGATAAAAAATATTTCAAGGCAGGCATTTCTCTAGTACGGAACACGGTAAAACTGTGTTGTTCAGGAAGACATTGCGCAGCAATGGTACTAGTACTCAGTAGTATAGCTGTCACCCTTATTTTTAATCCCATATACTTTTGTGTGTTCATTGTAATTTAGTGTTTTTTGGTTTCACAATGGAGAAGCAACTTATCTATTTATGAGATTTTTTTACATAAGGCATGTGGCCGCAGTGTAATAAATATTTATGAACACACATTAATAGCAGAATGATAATTCATAGGAAGCTATATGCAGAGCTGAGTAGACACAATTGTAAAGATAAAGCACAATATATAGTACACACTGGGACTTAATAAAAGATGGCTATGGTATGGATGGCAGTAGTAATTCTATTGATGGTGATATCATAATGATTATAAATTCATTTCCAATTATCACGTTCAATTTTGTCATGCTTTTGGGAAAGGATAGGTGAATTAGCAAAAACATTGGAAAAATTTTAATGCTTTAAAAGATTCCATGTAAATACTGAAGAGATAGTGGACGTCCAATGTACTCAACATGAGGTCTCAACATTATGAGATCTTCATGTCTAGGAGTGGTGCTGTGCCTTCTGTATTATCTAAACTATAGTTCTCTAGCAAATCCAACTACCATGCCTAAGATCTTTAGTATTAGTAACGTGAGACAGTAGGAATTTAGTTACTGATAATTTAGTAGTATGATTAACTTCCAGGAACTGCTTCTTAAAAACAAATAGCCAGGGAGGAGAAGGAGAAGTAAAGATGATGAAGATGTGACATGTAAATGTAGCACTTTCCCAAGATGTACTTTCCCAATTATTATGTACTGCAGACACATAACAATCACAATTTTAAAAAGTCATAAAAAGATTTCTGCATTTTAAAAAGGGCTATCATTGAAAGCACTGCCAATTCTGCCATACCCTTCAAGAGTTGTTTGAAAACAGTCAATTTTAGTGGTCAGAGCTAGGAAAAATGTTTAGGAACATGTTTCTTTTACATTGCATTTTCCCCTCTGGCACTCTAGACTCATATATCTTAATTGCTACTGGGCAGCTCAGCTTGGCATGCGTAAAGCTGTTTCCTGATGTGTCCCTGGAGCCTGCTGCCCCTGAAGTCTTTCTCAGATCAATCCAAGAGCGATCTCTTCTTCCCATTGCTCAGAACTGAAACCTCACCAGCATTTTGGATTCTTTCATTTACACTTCACATCTAAGTCCTCAAGAAAACGATGAACATACCTCAAGGATCTGGTGCCCCCCATCCGACCCCCTATCTCACACTATTTACAGTCTCACCAAGCCACCAATGTTCTTTGATCAGGTTGTGCAGACTCTGGACTCCCTCTATTGTTCTCTTGTGGTCTTTTTATATACGGCAGCCAGAGCAAGCCTTTGAAAATGAGAGTAGTCATCTTACTTCATCCCTGGCCATGGTCCACCAATGGCTCCAGCCTGAAAAGAGTCCTTGCTATGACCTTCATTTTGCAAGGTGTAAAGCTGTTTCCTGATGTGTCCCTGGAGCCTTCAGAGTCAATCTTCACCCTGCCCTTGCCTGCCTTACATTTCCCCACCCTCCACTTATTTATTTTACACCACCCACATTCTCCATTGCCCCTTTTCCATCCTGGCAGGTACCACCCTGGTCTCTGTGTCCATTAGGAAAGACTGCTGCATCAGACATGCAGCCTTTAGACTCACACACTCTAGACTTGACTTTTCAGTGCTTGCCTGGTCACTGAAACTGGCTAATTGAAAGTTCACTACTTAAAGAAATATTATCAAGCCTATCGACTTTGGCATGCTAAGTCTGTCTTAATATAAGAAGTGAGTGAACACATTTGTTTATAATTCCTTTTCTGATACAGACTGTTTTGGTTGACTCTTTGTGTTTTTAATTTGTCAGTGAGTAAAGCTACCACTTGATCTGCAGCAGTGTGACTGCCTTTCCAGGCATTTGTCCAGGCCACACTTTTGCCATTTGCAGCTGAATGGGCATTGATGTACAGCACCTACCAAGAGCCCGTTGTCACACCAGCAATGCATACCTTCTGTGGGCCACTCTGCTCTTGTGTGTTCTGTTTGGGATTGGTCCTCAGAGTTGGACCACACTAGTGCAAAAATCTGTCAGCTGATTTTCTGAATTTGTTGTATCCTGCCCTGCACAATACCCTCTTGGCAGTAATATTTGTTTTAAATGCAGGTAGAAATTTAGGAACTTCTCTTTTTGATTAGCTGCACAGACTTAGAAATATGCAACTCTAGTATTTTCCTCACTACCTTTATATTTATATAGAACTGGACCTATAATCTATGCTGTAAACTATTTGATAGCATTATCATTTTGACCACAGCTACTGAGTTGTTTTGGCTTTCCTCAGTTTACTCTCTCATGCCCTCTGCCTTTCTTTATAAAAGTGTGTTGCAAGATGTGGGACAATCAAAAGTACTTGCCCTTGGAAATGAAAACATGAATCTCAGTCGGGGGCTGGAGGGTACCTCTGGGTTCTCTGAGCTGGGTGCACACTAATTTACTAGTGCTGGAACTAAATGGGTTGAAAAATCCTTGATTTCCCACCAGATGGGTTATTTTAAAATATCACAAAACTTCTGAAGTTATTTACATTACAAATACGCTTCTTCACACACATCAAGAATTGAGCACCATGCTTTGACAGCGACTCCTTTATGAAATTATATGTTGTGCAAGTGGAGTAAAATTCAAGTCACTCTCAAGGGAGCAGGCTTATGAATCTGGATGAGGTCACACCTCTTTAAAGATGCAGTTTGATAATCCGACATCAAAACAAAGGAATTCTGTTAATCCTCTCACAAAAGTGCAAATTGCTAATCAGATCCCTGGACTGGGCTGGCAGCTCGGTAAACAATGAGCTTGGCAGAAGAGCAACTTTGGGCGGATAGATAGCTGAGAAGCTTGGATACCAACTATGCCCCTACTTAGCCCAGTTGGGGCTGTTGTTCCGAAACAATTGCTTGTGTCAGTGGAGGTGGTGCTTGTAGTTATTGTGTTCTTGTGCTTTCTCTTTCCATGTTAATGATGATGCAAATCAATCTCTCTGTCTTTCATTTCATGTCACTAGTGTGTAGTTACCATTCCCCCTGTATTTTATCCACTTGGATGCATGTGTTTCTTGAATTTTCATTACCCATTTCTCTACAAGCCCAGAGGGTTTTCCTTCCTTTCTGTAAATACTGTAATGGCATTTGAAAAAGGAAGAAAAAAAATCTTACCCTACCTGAGGAAAAAAAAAGAATCTTATTCTAGAAGACTTTGAAAACTTTAAAAAAAAGTTATGAAATGATAAAACTCGACTTGAAGCAGCTTAAGAAGAAAAAGAGTTGGAACTTTTTTGGGTAAAGGAATATTGGCAAGGCAAATAACCAATGGGAAAAGCAGGAATGTGGAAGATGGGCCTCAGGAACAGCTGGGACCAGCTCTATTACAGCTTGATTTCTTTCTCTTGTCTATCACTTTGAAAATTGGCTTTCTTAGTTGCTGTGTTAGAGATTTCTCCTTTGAGAAGGAAATTTTACCACCATTTATAGGCCAAGGGTTCCATAACCCATGGTGGTTCTTCATGATACTTACATAAAATATTTTGGGAGGACTGTGATTGGCTTACTTAGATCAAGTTTTTGTTCTGACCCAATCAACCATGAGTACATATCTCCATATTTTTCAGAAAGTAGAAAGTGATTGCTATTTCACTGAACTTTCTCTCAGACTCACTGAGCAGTGCTAAAACTGATGATTCTATGGACATGTAGAATTATTTTGCACATTTTAACTCTGTTTTGCCCTTTGGGCATTTCCAACTTTCATCCAGATAGCATTGTGAGTTCATTTGAAAGTGAAAAATATAAGTTCATGTGAAAAGGGTCTTGCATTAAGAAAGTACAATAGGTTGAGTACCTCTAGCTAGTCTCTGGTCTCATCCTTTGAGAGTATTTGTAAATTATTTGGGTCCGATGTGTGTTGAGAAGAACTAGAAATTACTGTTCTGATCATGGAGCTATTCCAATAGGTGAAAGCAGCATGCTTTTGCAGTGGTATGATATGCACTGCCTTTGTCATATTGGTTCTCAGTCAGATGAATGATGTGGAACATGACAAATCTGCATGTGTAAGATGAGAAATGAATCGACTGTGGAGTTTTGGGGCAGAGGATGGCCCAATGGGGAAAGCTACCAACAGCCAAGGCTTTCTGAATAAGAGCACTGTCTTTTTAAAAGCAATAGGGGGCAAGGATTGAGGGAGTGCTCACAGCGGTAAGTATAACACAGCTGTGCTCTGTTTATGCTTCGGCTACAATAAAAAAGCTATAAAATGTGAGATGTCATAGCTCCACTTTGCTTTATTTATACTATTTCCTCTGAGCTCTGTCACACTGCACATTCATCTGCTAAGTTGCAGCAAGAATGGAGATTAAAATATCACAGCTCAAAATAGGAGTCAAGCGGAAGGAGATTCATCATAGCCCTATTAAAAATATGTAAATATGGGAATGAAGTCATTTTAAAGCTGTACAGTGCTCCGCCTTTATGAGTTAAGATCCCTTAAGCAAGCGGTGGGCTATGCCAAGGACAGGGCTGGGGGACTTGTTCTCTGTTTCTTTCACCCATGGAAATCCTTTTAAGATTAAACACTGTTTGAATTGCAAATTATGTATGTTTTCCTATAATCACACCCAAGATAATAATGGCAAGAAATCTGATGCCATACAGGAAAAAAAAAAAAAAAAAAAAAAGGGTTGGGAATTAAAGGCTATATATTGCTCACTTCATAATATTTTTAAAAAATTAACCTGCAAAATCTCCTTTTTGACCTCAGTTAATGAATTTGAGGAAACTACAAAATGATCCCAATGTACAAAATTTCAAGTAAGGAAATTGAGTCCCAAAGATACGATTTGGCATTCTAGAGTTCAAATATCCAGTTGTAAAACTTAAGACTGAAATCTAGGAGTACAGGCTGAGATTTTGCTAATAAAATTACTTCTTGGAGGATTTCTTGTACACCTGTAGTGCTGACAAAATTTATTTAATTCTGTGGTCTATATAATGTGCATTAAGGAGTAGAGTTTTTAGATGGGCAATCTGGAATATCTCAAATGCTATTAACAAGCTTTTTACGATCTCTTCACTATGCTGCTGAGTGGCTGTTGATCTTTTGACCTCCTTATTTTCCAAACATGCTATTACCATTGTAGTAATAATAAAGACCAACACTTACTAGGTGCTTACTGGGTGCTAGGAATGGTCCTAAGTGTTTGATGTACCGTAATTACCTTAATCCTCACAGCAAACCTGTGGTGTATGTACATCATTTCTTACATCGTACAGAGATGAAAACTAAAAAATAAGATCACACAGGTAGTGACAACAGGAATTCATGTGGTAGTATCTTTCCAAAAATACTGGAAAAACTGTAGAGTGATGGCTGGCAGAGGAGAATTTCCAGGTTCTAGGCACAGCTCTGCCGTTAGGCTGCAGGGACTATTTTTCCTTACTTGTACAATGAAATAAAAAAATGATTTTATTCTTCTCCAGTTCTTTTTTTTTTTCTTTTTGACTGCATCTGGCACCACTAATTCATAAAAGTACATTTTGATAAGTAGTTTTTTATATTTTTATCTATTTTTTTTCAGAAATGATTATGTACAACTTCTAAAATATATTATTTTAGGTATTTCTTTCAGCATTTACTTTTCACTGTGTTTGACCGAACTCATGCATGTGGCTGATCAGGCAAGCGCAGCTAGCTGCCGCCACTCTAGCTGGGTTTCTCTGTGGACATTTGTTCCTCTCTCTGGGTCAGAGTTGTTATTTGCAGGAGGATCTTTGTGAGAATGAAACACAGAACACATGTAAAGCAGCTCAATGTCTACTTGTAGTAATACTACAAAATAACAAAGCATTTGCTGTTTTTTATTTTTGTAATTTGTACTTCTATTAGTACACATGTGTGGTACATAATAATTATATTTATTGTGGGGAATTGGTACATGTGCCTAATACTATAATCACCCAAGTTTCATTTAGCTGCTCTCTCTCCTCATGCTGCCTATGCTCTTACTATAACTGGAAGTCAGTTAACTTCTTCATACTCATGTTCCCAAATTTGAAAGGTGTAGATCTGTTGAGAAATTACCATCTTCTTGAAGCAGATATATGTCAGATTGGAATGTTTGAAGTAGTGTAATTTTAATGTAATGTACGTCATGCCCTGCAAGATTGTTTGTCTTGCCCAAGAACATTGAACTCCTAGCAGAGCAGAGAGATGGAGCCCAGAGTCCAACTACACCTTCCATCTCACTCTGTTGCCTCTCTGCATACCTTGCCATATCTGCATCAGGTAGAAAAACAGGACACTTAGAATGTATGAAAGGACCCCCAGGGCACATCGCAAGGATTTAAATCAGTCAAGTTGCCATAGTACCCCAGATTTATTGCCATTCAGGATTTTTGGTCATGTATCTTTTTGGCAGACTCTGTAAGAGTACACTTGGAAAGATGCTTTAGGATGGTGGGAAGTACAAATGGTCAACTTTGTCCACTCTTAGGTAATTGCAAGTTCTTTATTCTTTTTGTGTGTTGAAGGAGGTGACATAGTTTTCAGTAGTATTGGATTAAATGGATCTAATATGTTTAGGGAAGTTAAAAAGAAAAGATTTACAGCAATTTAAAGTGGGATAAAATTATGACAATTTTCATTATGCATCTAATGATATTGAATTTATCTACTTTAAAAATATAAGAAACAATGGAGGTATACTCAGAATCTATTCACCAGAGCTCCCACCCTACTAGGAAGGTTAAAAGTAGAAAAAGTTAATGCTGAATATCAGAGGAACTGGGGTGGGGTGGTGCATATGAAGGACATCAAAGCTATTTTAGTGCTGCTGTCATGTGTCTGCTCTACATTTGAAGACCCTGAGCCTGAGAGCTTGACTTCAGAATTTGCTGATATTTTTTTCATATAAAGATCAGTATATATCATTATTTATTTGAAATATCACACTTTCATCTTATTGTTCTTCCCTACTCCCAGCATGGAAGGACGTATTTAATATTGTAAGCTCTGGCTGAAAGTAGGCTTCCAGTTTCAGGGGAAATATCTTCCTGAAGCAGAGGTTTGTTGGTGAGAGTTCTCACATGGCTGATTCCTGCTTCCACACTAGAGTGGCCACACAGGGCCAACCCCTCCTCCCCTCACCCCAGGGGCTCATACTTAAGACAGAGGGTCCTGGAGAAGAAGAATTATCATGTATATTAAAGCCTGTTGGATACCACAGATGATTTCATCAAGTTGTTCCTACTTCCAGCCTGATTCCTAGTCTAAACTGAGAATATGCTGCTTTCACTGTATGCATATTCTGGACAGATATTTCTTGACTTATGATGGGTTTACCTGCAAAAGTTGAAAACTCAGCAATATACATGTGATATAGAAATATACATATGAATACAGATGTTACTAAGTGAACATTAGCGTTAATCATGCTCAGAATAGCTATGTTATTCTGTGGTTGGGCAAAATCAGCTAGCACAAAGCCCAATTTATAATTATGTGTTGACTATTTTCATAATGTGTTAAACACTGTGCTGAAAGCAAACACATAATATATGTATGGGTATGCCTTCGCATCACTAAAGTTTAAAAGGGACAAGTTCAACTGTACTAAGTAGAGAAAAGTCTGTATATTGTGGCCAGATTTTAAGGAGTTTGACCACTCACTCATAATGTTTCAATCCAGAAATTTGAGGCACACATGATCATTAGATGTTCTCCCTGTATTTTGCTTATGGAAAAGGTAGGCATGAAACCCCAAGAAATTTCAACATAGTTTCCAAAAAGAAATATGTTATTTGGCCTAAGAGTAAAAAAATAGGACTCCCCAGAGAAGTGAAGGACACTTTAGTGCTTAAAGATTAATCATGGTTTTTCTAGATTAGCCAGAAAGGGAGTATACTTTCTAAAGAGCAAAATACACTGAAAACAGAAAAACACCATGTCAGTCTTATTCACCATTATACTTCTGTCACCTAACACAAAATTTAGCATGTCATACTCACTTAAATGTTTACTAAATCAGTGAATGAATGAATTTTACTTGAAGATCATTGAACTCAATGCATTTTGAAGGGGAATTCAACATAATAAAATCTGTGCTTTATAAAAATGATATAGTAGTATTATGGTGGGCACAAAAGGAGTGAGCTGTACTACTGTAGAGTCACTCCTGTAAGAGCTCCTGGGATAGATTCCTTTTATGTGATCTCCAATCTCATTCCAAATACCTGGAGATTATGTACATTCTACATTGAACATGTAGTATTTGCCAAAAGTTGCCTTAAGAAGGAACAACTGCTGCCCATCTTTAACCCATGAAAAGGCTAAGAAAAGATAGTTGGAGGTATCTTACTGCCAACTGGAGAATTGCTTTCTCAGAGTCATCTAGGAGGTGACATGCTGAGCTTTCCAAGGGATCAAATGTATAAGTAGTAAATACAAACTAGTCCTTCCTTCTGCTTTTCTGTTTCCATCTAGGACCACGCATTGCCAGTGTTGGGAGTAGCAGTCTGGGGTCTATGCATTTAATTTAGTATAGCACACAAATGATTGTTCAGAGTGAAACTGGGGAGAATTCAATAAAAGACTTGCAATGTATACACTTCTCAGAGGAAGAAACAAAAATAGCAAGTAAATATATGAAAAACTGTTCACATCATTGGTCATTTGAGAAATGCAAATTAAAACAACACTGAGATTCCATCTCACCCCAGATGGGATGGCTAGCATCAACAAGTCAGCCAGTAACAAATGCTGGAGAGGCTGTGGAGCAAAAGGAACCCTTCTCTACTGTTGAGGGGAGTAAAGACTGGTACAACCACTATGGAAATCAGTGTGGAGATTCCTTAGAAAGCTAGGATTGGAGGTCCCATTCAAGCCAGCTATTTTCCTCCTAAGTATTTTTCCATAAGAACTGAAAACCTCATACCACAGTGATATATGTGCACCCATGTTTATAGCAGTGCAATTTGTCATAGTTAAATCCTGTAGACAACCCAGGTGCCTGCCAACTGAAGAATGGATACAGAAAATGTGGTATTTTTACACAATAGAGTATTGTTCAGCTATAAAACAGGATAAATTTGAATCTTTTGGCGGTAAATTGATATAACTAGAGAACATACTCTTAAATGAAACAAATCAGACCCACATGTACAAATACCATATTTTCTCCTTAGTGTGAGAAAATGAAAGAGAAAAATGCAATTTGCAGGGTACAATAGATACTAGGAAAAGGAAATGAACTTATTCAAAAGGAAACATTTACTGAGTTGAAAAGGATAGGAGAGGGACTGGGGTAAAGAGATTTATCTATGTATGTAAGGATTGTTTGAACAACTGTACTGTGTGTTTCTGCTGGTCTATGGGAAGGAGAAAATAATAATTTGTTTTGTCTCCTTTTTTTCAATTGATTTTACCTTTTCTCTTCTTAATTTCTTTTATTTTTCTCTTTCTTCTTCCAATCTTACATGCATATATCTGGTAATATGCATAACTGGTTGGAAGATAACACTGTATTACAACAAATACTGTGACATTTGTATTACTTTGTTAATTGAAGTTCTGTATCAGTTGTAATTTTTCTCTGTTTTAATTCTAATTTGTATTCTCTTTTTTTATTTGGAGTCATACAGTGTTTATTTATTTTTATTTTATTTTATTTTTGTTTTATTGAAGTACAAATATCAATGAGACAGTTTTAACATACCTTGACAAGATAGATTTGATAAATTAATACATTGGAAACTGTTTTCATAATGTTTTGGTATCATAGAAGGTGCATACACAATATTATACTTACAGACATTATTATACTGTATGTCTCTTATCAGTAAATTAAGAGAGTGTAGCTGTTTGCGTATCTCATTTTTGTATTCTCTTTACAAAATAAAAATGTAAGACTTGGAATATCCTGTATCCCTGTGTAACAAATGATAAGAATGCTGACCTGTTAGCTGCTGATTCTGCTGGTTGGAATTTTGAGGCTATTTGGCAGTGCTCTTTGCTCAAGGTATGACACAGCTGGTATTCAGGGTGGCCAGCATGAAGTGTTTGAGGATGGCTTTATTTTATTAATGAATTTTAGATATGCATTTGATAGTATTCATTATGTGGAATTTGGATCTGTACAGATATATCTTGGGTCTTCTTTTCATCCTATTTCCCTCCCCTTCAGCCTTTCTTCTCCTTCTTATTTACAAAAGTTTTGTTTCAAATTTTTTAGTTTTATTCTCTCTTTTTTCTTGTTCCTTTCTATTTACCCCCCCTCCTTTGCTCCTCTTCCCATCTGACCAATTTCTGTCCATTTCCTGATATCTGTTATACATTTTGGTCCTTATTTGCACTTTCAGTTTCTAACATCAGAGAATGAAGTATTTAAACATATGTGTCTGGTTTATTTCACTTAAGAATATGGTCTCAAGGTTCATCCATTTAGCCATAAATATCTCAAGCTTATCCTTTTTTCTGGCTGAGTACTGTTTCATTACATTAAAAAAAACACACGTTTTCATCCATTCATCAGTTAATGAACATGTAGGCTGTTTCCACAATTTAGATCCACTGCCTTTATAAGTACAGGTATGCATATATTGCTGTGATATGTTTTTAATTCTTTCACGAAGATACCAACAAGAGAAATTTTTAGGTCAAATGGGACATCAAATGTTAGTCTTTAAAGGAATCTCCATAGTGATTTCCACAGTGGTTTCACTAGTTTACATTTCCACTAACAGTAGAGAAAGATTTCTTTTTCCTTACTGCTCCGCAAGCATTTATTATTGATTTTCTGGCAATCACTGTTTTATCTGGGGGATATGAAATATCGGCATTGTTTTAATTTGCATCACTATAAAGAGTAGTGATGTGGAACCTTTTTTTATATATTTGTTGTTTCTATTTCTTTATGTGAGGGGGTTTATTCATTTCATACGCCTATTTTTGGATTGGTTATTTAAAATCGGGAAGTGTCTGATATATTTGAGTTCTTTATAGATTCTAGACATTAGTTCTTTTTCTGAAGAACAGCTGCCAAAGATTTTTTCTCACATTGTTGATTTTGTCTTTACTCTCTTAGTTTACTCTGTTAGTTTTGCTATGCAAAAGCTTTTTAATAAGATGAGATTCTTGTTGTTGATTTTTTGTGACGTTTCCTGTGTGATTGGAGTTTTGTTCACAAACTTTTTGCCCACACTAGTGTCTTTAAGAGTTCTACCTATAGTCTCTTCCAGAAGATTTAGTGTTTCTGTTTTAATGTTTAGCTCTTTGATCCATTTCAACTTTAGGTTTAATGCACGGTGAAAGATGGGTCTAGTTTTAGTCTTTAGCATTTGAAAATCTAGTTTCTCCAGTACCATTTATTATATAATCTGTCTTTCTTCCAGGGAAGGTATATGTCTCCTTTGCCAAAGATAAGGTGTGAAGTAATTTTGGAGTTGTTTCAGCATCTTTTCATCTGTTCTATTGATGCTCAGGACTGTTTGCATTTTTGTCAGTAACATGCTGTTTTCATCAAGGAGTGTGATACCCCCTGCTTTTCCTTGTTGCCCAAAATTACTTTTATTATTCTAGCTCTCTTCTGGTTCCAAATGCAATTTAGGGTTGCTTTCTCTAATTCTT
This sequence comes from Ctenomys sociabilis, assembly GCA_004027165.1. Lineage (NCBI taxonomy): Eukaryota > Metazoa > Chordata > Mammalia > Rodentia > Ctenomyidae > Ctenomys > Ctenomys sociabilis. Next base: position 17,340 of record PVKA01003554.1, read on the forward strand.
TGAGGAATGCTATTAGTATTTTGATTAAGATTGCATTCATCTGTAGAACCATTTTGAAAGTATGGCCATTATCACTACATTAGTTCTTCCTACCCAAGAAAAAGGTATATCTTTTCATTTTCTGATATTCATTTCAACCTCTTTTTTCAGAGTACTGTAGTTTTCAGCATAAAGGTCTTTTTATTTCCTTCATTATATTGACTCTTAGGTATTTCATTTTATGCAATGTTACTGTAAAAGGTATTGTTTTCCTTAATTTCTCCCATTGAATTTGTTATTTGTGTACAGGAAAGCTATTGATTTTTGAACATTGAGTTTGTAGCTACCATGCTACTCAATTGGGTTATTAAATCTAGAAGCCTTTTGGTGTAGTTTAGAGTTTTCTGCTTTTTTTCTATTTTTTTGGTGCAGGGTCTCACTATGTATGTAGCCCACATTCATAGTGATCTTCCTGCTTTTTGCCTCCCATGTGCTGGGATTACAGGCGCGCGCCACCACACCCGGATTGCATCGCCGGCTCAGCGCACCCGAACACGGGGCCGGTGCGGTTTGGGGAACCAAGGATAGAACACTGGTCCCTGCGCTTACCTAAGCAAGTGCTTAGTCCGCTGAGCTATACCGCCGGCCCTAGAGTTTTCTATGTAGAGTACCTTGCAATTTGCAGTGATGTGATAACTTCTTCCTTGGCTATCCTTATTCCTTTTATTTCTTTCTTTTGTCCAATTGCTAATTTCTCAGGCCAATGTTTGGAGTACTATATTGAATGAGAGTGGTAATAGTAGGAAACCTTCTGTTGTTTCTGATTTTAGAGTGAAAGCTTTCAGTTTTGTCCATTTAGTATTATGATCATTGGCTATTGGTTTGCCATAGATGGGTTATATCAGATTGAAATAAAACACATCCCTTCTAATTTTCTGTAGGGTTGTTGTCATAAATGTGTGTTTGACTTTGTCCAATTCTTTTTCTGCATCTATTGAGATGATCATATTTTTTTTGTCCTTGGCTCTGCTGATGTAGTGTATTACATTTATTGGCTTTTATATGTTGAACCATTCCTGCATTCCTGGGATGAATCCCATTTGGTCATGATGTATAGTCTTCTTCATAATTAGCTATATTATGTTTTTCAATACCTTATTGAGAATTTTTTGCATCTGTGTTCATTATGGAGATTCAGCCTGTATTCTTATTTTTAGACTCTGAGGTAAAAATACATTTACAGATTAATCTTTTTGTTGATTGAATTCAGTTCTTCTTTAAGTGAAATCCTGTTTTTGTTACTGCTATAGTATCCAGTGGCTTCTGGAAGCTATCTGTATTCCTGCCTTGTGGCTTTTAGATCCTGAAGACAGGTTTGGTAAGACTTTCTCACACATTGAATCTCTGCCTTTAACCTCCAGTTTAAGAATTAAAAGATTTGTATGATTAGGTTAGGCCTACTCAGATAATCCACCTTACCATTAGCAGTGTTAGATAACATACCTACTCACAGGATCATGTATCACATTCATGTTTTCAACAACTATGCAGAGCATATTGGCCAGCTGAAGAAATTTTGGGAGCCATCTTAGAATTCTACTTAGTGAACTATTATTTATACTAAGCATATTTAAAAGGCAGGGTATAAGGGCCAGTGAGATAGCTCAGTGGACTACACACCAGCTTAGAAAATCACAGGGACTGGGGTTCGATCCCTGGCACCACATGCTGTGCTGACTCCACCTGCTAGATGTGGTGAGCTGGCGACTGAGTTGGGGCATGGTGGCATGCATATGTAATTCCAGTATTCTGTAGGCTAAAGGCAGGAGGGTCACTATGAGTTTGAGCTGTACCATGAGACCCTGTACACACACACACGCGCGTGCGCGCACACACACACACACACATACGCACGCGCGCGCGCACACACACATACACACACACACACAAATTAAAATGCAGGGTATAGACAGTCTTTGCATAGGACAACTGCACAACACAGAATTTAATTAATGTGTTTTGAAAACCAGAATAGTGTAATACAGTTATTACTGTCTGACTTCAGTAGATCTATTATTATTAATGTTCAGAAATTTTACTTGTATGCAATTCCTTCCTTTCTTTCTTTTTCTTTCTTTGGTGCGGAGGACCAAACTCCAGACTTTGCACTTGCTACGTAGATGCTTATACCGCTGAATTGTCTCCCAAGCATCCCATTCATTTCTAAATATCTCTATCATTTGCATTTGCACTATTTTCAGATTTTTATTGAAACCTGTAATATGCCCAGTTTCTTACAAGGAAAGAATGGAGATTAAAGTCAGCCAAGGGAAGAAATCCTAAGACAGAATCTGGCATTGTACCCAGCTCAGAGTCTCCAGGGTTTTCCAGTGTTGTGTTCTTGGCACCAGTGTGTGACAGTATGCACAAAGCATTGCCACCCAGAGGAGCTCACTTGAGCCATTGCTTCCAGAAGTTTCCTTGAGACTTATCACATAAAACACATGTGGGAAGACCAAGGAGATAGCTCAGTGGCATAAGTGCCTGAGTTTGATCATTGATGGGGTGGGGAGAGAAGAACACACATGACCAACCCTTAGGGTCCAGCCTCTTGAGAATGTTTCTAGCCCCTTGTTGGGGTAAAACAGATACTACGTGGCCCAAAGCCTCAGTCATAAGTCACATCATTAAGCTGTAGATTGGCAAATGCCTCTAGGCAAACAGAGATACTCCTATGACATTTTGAGTTCCAGGACATTACTTCCTAGTAGCTGAAGGAAAAGGCCTGTCTCTCTTTGGGCAAGGTTAATTCTTCACCACATTAAAGGAGTGGGAGTGAAACAGGAATGAAAACAAATAATAATTATCATTTATCAACAGTATACTATGTTAGCATGCTAAGCCATGTCTCCTTTAATCTTTCCAACATTATTAGAAAGATACTCCAATTATCCTTATTTTACAGATAGTTTGATCTAACAAAACTAAGTAATTTTCCAAGAATATATAAATAGGAAGTTGCTGAACCAGAATTTGGATTTCTGTTAAGCCGAACTCCAAAAGGACATAATCTCAAACAGTTGCCTGTTTGGGTCCAGTAAAACTAAGTGTCCATAAAGAAACATAATATGAATTATTCTTGAGAACTGAGTTTAAAAATAAAGTTATCATTTACATTTATGACAATATTCAGTTACTTAATGTAGGATATAGGGGGGAGAAGTTGATTTGTAGAATGGTTATTTCTTTGAATTGGTACCTGCCAAAGGATTCCAATAAGCACTGTATCATTCAATTTTCAAATACATCCTGGGGTATGTGTTACGTTCCAGGTGCGGTGCTGGCCACTGGTGACACGAAGATGATGAAAACTATGCTTCTGCTCACAAGGAGCTAGCGATCTACTGGTGGTATGTAAAGCGCTTATTTTTAACATTATGTTTGTGTTGAGCAGAATATGGAGATCTTCATACATAAGAATTATTTTGCATATGAATCTTGCCAGCATTTACAATTTTTGACATGTTATATAATGGTGAACAAAGTTAACTATTCAGTCCCAGGTTCCACAAAAAAAAAAAGAAGGAAAAAAGAAAGTCAAATAATTTGGTGATTGTTGCTCATACAACTGTGCTACTAATAAAACTCTATAAGCCTCAAGTTTTAGTAAATTCTATAATAATAGGATAAATTTTTTTTTTCAAGAAGCAAAGCTACTGAAAAAAAGAACTACTTGTGTGTATTGATGGCAAATCAACAGTGACTAAGAATGCCACACAAATCCATCATGGAGAACAACGATAACACATCCCTTGTACAAATTGGTTGTGCTGCTTTTTATTGGTTCATTAGTGATTATCTCTCGTCTCTCCTACTCCATCCATTTTTCTTCATAAGTAAAGTCGGTGCTAACATATATCTTATGCTTCATGTTAATTTTTAGTGAAAGTATATACAGTGATATCTCAGTTGCAAACAATTTGGTTTGCAACCAAGAGTATTTGATGAAATTCTATTTTTGCTTGCAAACTCTACTTTGGGTGATGAATGTGACCATTGCCGTGTTTCCCGCATTGACACAAACATAGACATTTTTTTTTTTTTCCAAAATCTTACAACAAATTAAGTTCATGAACCAAAGCACCACTATTTTATTTTATTTTACAGCATGGTAAAAATTGTAATAGTTTGCAATAGTATGTGTTTATAAGAAACTATGCAATGTGCTGGACATAATCCTGAAGATACATGTGAAGTTAACGCGATAAATATAAATAACTATTAATAGTATTCTACATATTTTATAGCTTTTACTAGTGGAGTAGGATTAGAAAATAAAATTGAAGATTGAAAGTTAGACGTCATGTCCAGTAGTTAATGATGATCCTATGTGACCCTAACAATGATGTTTTTGGACTTATTTAATAAATGTTTAAACACAGCACCCAGATTGAGCATTGTAACTGCTGAGAGTGCGGTTCTGATCATGTTAAGCTGCTAGCAAACCAGGATGCTACGTGCCTTTTTCCTTGGTGGTATGATTTTAATTTTTAAAAGCATTTAATTTCATAAACTGTATCCATCATCTGTGCATAGATAAATGTTGTGGCAATTTTTTGAATGGCCTCTTGATTCCCTGCAGAAATGATGGATACACTATAAATTTACGAATGAAAGGCCATTCATCAGATTTATAAATATGAGTGGTTCCTGTGCTGATGCCTAGGTGAAATTTAAGTGGTTTAATACCTATTTGTTTTTGTGAATTGTTACCACTGCGAAAGAATGTAGACATTGTCATTCTTACATGGTGTCATAACATTGGCAGTGTGCTGCAAACAACATGCCGTATTTTTTGAAGAGCATGGCATTTCTTTGAATTACTGCTGGCAATGGAACATAAGTCAGCCTTAATGATAGATAGTCCAAAGATGTGTATTAATCTATTCACTTAATCTAAAGTACTCAGACTTGGCATTTATAGAGCCAGTTCAAAGGATGTGGCAAATGTTCCAAACCCCAGCAGTTACATTTAGGGCCCCATAATTATGTCAGCCAAGTCTGGTTGGACTTGAGATTAGAATGCATAAAAATCTACTCCTACTAATCTATGATGAAATTATTTGTTAAGCCCAAATGTATTTTCTTGTGTACATCTAAATAAAATCTCAGGTTTTTTTTGTGCTGTTAATGAAACTTTCTATGTGGGTATTAAAATCCTGTCTTAAAATTTTATTTTGCTCTGTCCCTGTCCCCTTTTCTCCTTCTTTCCTGATCTATCCTTTTCTCTCAACTGGAAAATAATCCTTATTATGTAAATATTTGAAAAGGACTGGAAAACTGACTACATTTCCCATACTGAAATGAGAAATACCATATGGCATGTGATTTTAAAAATATGTGATAAGATTATAGACAGGTAGGATGGACAGAAGTAAAGAACTCAGAGAGTGGAATATTGTGTAGGACATGTTAGGGAAAACTAGTCACAAGCTAAAGGAGTCCACTGTATAAATGTGGAATAAGGTGATAAGAACATATATGTTTGCATGGGTAGTTTATGTATTATTCTATGTAAAAAATCTGGGCACACAGCCGACTTGTGGATTAAAATAAGGTAAACCAGGTTAAATTTTGGACATGTCTTAGCTACCCTGAATTTAGCACCAATCTTTGGGTTTATAGGTAGTAAGATGATGGCAATAGGATTACTTTAAGTATTTTATTCTCTCCTGCTTCAGATCAAGCTGAAAAAGAGTTTTTCCAAGAAGCTCTGTTGACAGCTTCTTTGTACTAACTCATTCTGATTGTGTCACTGACTAATCCTGCATACCTCACCTCTCTTGGAACAAGTAGAATTGGTTCCATTTTTTCCATGGAGTAGGCACTTGGATTGCATCTTGAGGGAAATAGGGTTAACTGAAAGAGGGTATATAGATGCCAGGTAGTGAAAAGTCTGCTTTGCTGCCAGGATAGTCACAGTGAGTGTACACAACCTGGAATATCAGTAAATTTTGCATTTAGATTTAACTGCATGAAAAATATTTGAAGAAAGTTCCAGAAAGTTCCAGTACAAAAACTATGAAGCTGACACATGCTTTGTATTACTGTGAATCTATATATACTATATAGTGCACAGGCATTGTATTAGGTATTGCCCCTAATCAAGACATGATCTAAGGTCAGTGAGAAGATGTGTTTAGGTCATATGCAGATACTATACTGTTTTTTATTAGGGACTTGAGATTCTGTGAATCTGTGAATTACAGAATCGAGATTCTGCGAATTTTGCTCTGTGGGGATGGAGGATCCTGGAACCAATTATCCCTGGATACAAAGAGATGATTGTGCTAGTTAAATTTGAGGTACATTTCTAGAAAGTTATAAACAAGAAGAAGGGAATAAGGG